>JASEVX010000005.1:56210977-56367233 GCA_031761405.1 Serripes groenlandicus | reverse complement strand
TTCTGCCTACATG
The DNA here is from genome assembly GCA_031761405.1 of Serripes groenlandicus. Lineage (NCBI taxonomy): Eukaryota > Metazoa > Mollusca > Bivalvia > Cardiida > Cardiidae > Serripes > Serripes groenlandicus. The sequence goes on along the minus strand of JASEVX010000005.1, from coordinate 56,367,220 downwards.
AATTCCGGTAACGCTCATTTACGGAGTGTTTCCATAGTTCTGCCTACATGATTTCCAGTAACGCTCATTTACGGAGTGTTTCCATAGTTCTGCCTACATGATTTCCGGTAACGCTCATTTACGGAGAGTTTCCATAGTTCTGCCTACATGATTTCCGGTAACGCTCATTTACGGAGTGTTTCCATAGTTCTGCCTACATGAATTCCGGTAACGCTCATTTACGGAGTGTTTCCATAGTTCTGCCTACATGATTTCCGGTAACGCTCATTTACGGAGTGTTTCCATAGTTCTGCCTACATGAATTCCGGTAACGCTCATTTACGGAGTGTTTCCATAGTTCTGCCTACATGATTTCCAGTAACGCTCATTTACGGTGTGCTTCCATTGTTTTGCCTTTTATGTTCTCAAAATCGTCTGCTGCAGATTTGTCATATTGTTGGAAGGGGTTACACATTATTTGATATAAATGACTTTTGACTGCAGCAGAATGAGAAAGCATGCTTAAACTCTTTCAGCGCCGAATTGTTTAAAGTAGACTCTTCCATGTTCAAAGTCGGACGATTCTATTGAATATGCTTTAATAGTTTTGGATAACCGTAAGGCAAACAATGCTGATTTCAGGTGAGACAGCTCGTTACGAGCTGACTCACCTGAATCAGTATTGTTTGCAAAAAGCTCAATATTGCCTTTCACGCTGAAAGAGTTAATGCGAATTGTTTGTTTCCGCTTCTTCACAATGTATTAAACCTCGTGCCAGAACTGTCACTGAATTATTATTACTATTATATTTTTCTTCGATGTTTTCTTCTTCTCTGTCTTGTTTGATTGATTCGTGTTTTACACCGCTTTTAACAAATTTATGTTATATCACGGCGTTTTCTTGGAAAGTATTGCCTTTATTGTCCTTGTATTCAATTCTAATATTCGATTGTGTTCACTGTGATACGGTATAACACACTAATCTAGGTATAAGCTATAATATCAGGTGCAGATAGTCTGATTTATTGATTGATTGATTGATTGATTAGGGTTTAACGCCGTTTCCAACAATTGTTCAGTCATATCACTGCGGCCAGTTCACCTACTCATATGTTTCTTGGCTTTCGCACACCAGTACTTCATACAACATTCTTTCTAAGCATCTGGCCGCTTTTACACATCGGCTGTTTACCCATTGGTGAAAGACGACTGACGCTTGTCACAATGACTTTTTCAAACGTCGGAAAGAATGTTGGCCGAGGTGGGGTTCGAACTCACAACCCCTGGATTGACAGCCCGCGTCGCTACCGACTGAGCTACCGGGGTTCGGCTTAGGTGCAGATACAAACACCATCCTTTGTGGTGGTTTTTTTTTTTATCAGCTTCGCGTTGATTAGTTACAGTGTCCTTATTAAAACAGCATAAATGTGTGGTGAACAATATTGACCAACATAAGACTGCACTATTGTGCCGGCTAATCAGGCGTTATATTCTTTGGAAATGTTGTTTAACTCTTTCGTACAGACCTACAATTCTTTGTCCTTATTAAAACAGCATGAATGTGTGATGAACAATGTTGACCAACATCAGACTGCACCTATCGTTTGTGCCGGCTGATCGGGATTTTTTTTATTTAGAAATGTTGTTTAACCCTTTCGCACCACACCTACCAACAATTCTGAAGAAGACGTTTTTGAAAAAAAATACACATACATTTATAACTAAAATATGTATTAGATCTGAATACGTTGTGGACGCGTATGAAAATTGTCTCGTTTTGCCCACACTGTTATTAAAGGTCTTCTGTTGCAGCTGCAGGTCTAGATAAGGAGGGGTATTCAACTCTTTTTACCACAATTTCTCTCTTATTATTAAAGCAAACCCTATGTTGTGGATACTCAAAAGAATCGTCTCATTGAGACGATTCTATTGAGTACCCACAACATAGGGTTAGAGGGCCAAATAAGGATTTTAGAACATGCAAAACGCCCCTTATGTAGGAGCTCTGACATTAATGTTAGCAAGAAGAGAAAATATGCGTAAAGCTACGAAAGCAACACGTTTGGCTTTCGAATCCGGATCAGCCAGCGCATCTGGATCTACTACGTTCGCCAACTAGTCAAAGCAGGTTACAAGTAGCTTCTGTAAAATCCGTTTAGTAATCAGTATCATAAATACGCATACAAGTATTGTTCCAGGCGCGTGATTATACAATTCAATTCAATTCAATTCGTTATGTTTAGACTTGAACAAAAAAATTGTCCTCGTCATTTCATATGCGTTACAACTATAATTTACAACAAATACATACAGAAAAATATATTAATACACGCACACACGCGCACACAAAAACATTCAGAAACAGAGTAAGAAAAGAGAAAAGAAAAAGAATTCTATATAACCTATGCGGAAGACGGTTTACATGTTGTTTGCGGAGCACATCTCAAATGTTGTTTAAATTAATGTTGTTTAAATTAAATGTTGTTTAAATTAATGTTTTCCAAGGCAAAAATACTTAACCCTTTTCCCTCATACGACAATTCTGCAGCAGACGACTTTGAACATATTTTGTCAAAAAATAGAAAATATCTATAATTGAATGGATTTAACCTAAAAGTGGAAAACATTGTGGCAAAAAGGAGAAATTGCTCGTTTTGAGCAATTTCTGCTTTTGTCACTATGTTTTCATGAAGCCGTCTGCTGCAGAGGCGTCAGAAAGCGTCTATATGAGGGTAAGGGTTAAACCCCTTCGAACATACAGACGCGTTTATGTGCATCTCCAGCAGTGGTGGTCTTTGGATTGACTAATTGCTATTTACGCCCGTTTTCAACATTTGTGTCAGTCATATCACGGCGTTTCCTGAGTAAGTTACCAGTACTACTGGTCCATGTATCCTGACACCAGCCAGTCAGTCTCAATGCTAACCCCGCAACCCTGAGCGCCAAGGATGGCAGCCATTACTACCATTGTCAACGTCTAGACAACCTTTGAAACAGTTGTGACAAAAGGGAGAAACTGCTCGAAATGAACAACAGTTCTCTATCGTCACAAGTTTCTGTAACCTATTCGAAAAGTCTAATTCGATAGTTTTCATAGTTTTGCCTCGATGTTTTCAATGTCTTCTGTAGGTGCGTTGTATGTGGGAAAGGGTAAAATAATGAATGTTCAATTCGTGCACAGTTCACAATGAGTGTCATGTCCTATAGGTCTCACATTTCTGTAGACAAACCAATTTCCAATTAAACGAATCGTTAACAATTTGTATAGGACCAAATAACTGACGGCGGTAAATCTTGCATTGGATTTCACTTGTATAATAGATATGTAAACTTTAATGAATTGAATAATCTATTTCTACTGTCTAAAATTTTCATTTGGTGGTAAAATTGGTTAAGAACAAACACCAAGTGACGGGTTTTTAGCGCGTTTTTATGGACATTTCACAAAGTTGTAGAAAGCTTCGGGATTAGATGGGCGTTCTTCGATAGGTAGTTACCGATACTGGGCGGTGTTCTCCTCTCTCACGCGATGCAACCACAACCAGCCAATCACAGTGTATCTATTTCTATAACGGACCAATCACGGGTAACGTAATGGTTCCCCGCTGTGCGCCACGCCCACCACGGATTAAAGATTACACCGCGACTGTCCATTGATGAGTAGAGGACATCCATACCCCGAAAATTATATATTTAAAACAAAACACTCTAGTTTGAAGTTGGTTATTTACTTAATTGTCATTTTGAACACTTTCTTTGAAATCTGTCGCTGAATTACGAGGGCATCGGGACATGAAATTAAATCTCGAAAGCTGAGACACAGGTGTGCGATCGGTGTACTCGAATTACAGTGTCTCGTATAGGTAATTCATATAACGGTGTTTTAAAAATAAATCCATCGCCCCATTTCAATATCGGAGTTGGGGAAAACGATGTGATTCTAATTTAAATTTACACATTCATCGAAGGGTGAGAAAGTTTTCAATTCTGAAATGTTTCGGTTTCATTATCAATGTCAAAAGTAAGAAACACAAAATATGTTAATTCCGCAGGGACTTTGAATTAAATATCCGGGATCCGTGATAAAACAATCCTATATAAGTTTACGTTCACTGTTAAAAAACGGCACTTTATATTAAACTGTTGAAAAGAAAACTTTAGTTAAAAGAAAAACCTCACAAGAAATAGAAAATAACTCAAAGATAAGGTAGAACTTGTTAACGAATATTACAAAAATTATTCAATGTTAATTCCAATATGTGGTATCAGGCACTAACTCGGTGGAAATGAAGACCGGAGTCTCGGATTCAATTCTTTATAAATACATTTAGTGATCCGGTGAGAATTAAACAGTGTGTAACAATAACAAAGAAATCCAAAGTTGTTCTCTCACTTAACGTGGTTCCGAAAGTCCAACGTGCCCAATCAAGGATTGACGAACAATCGACGTGGAATTATCATCAAGAGCGTGGAGAAGCTTTGGTAGCACGACCGTTCCGCTGTTGCTTTCAAAACAAGCTTCTAGGAGAGAACGTGCCGGATCGAAGGAGTTGGAACACCGTTCCCAATTTGTTGAGATGTGCGTTCGTGCCGTCGACTAGAAATAGCAGACTTATACGGATTCGTGATATTAGATTTGAATTGAAGAAAACTGAGTTGACGAACGTGTTGTTACTGATTTGCGCTAATTTGTGTTTGTCTTTACAGTGTATTTGTGCGTGTGTGTGTGATATTTGCCACCCTCTACGAATTTTAAACAAATCTGATTTATTGGAATTGGTGATGTAAGGTGAGTTGCGATGTTTTTTTGTTTGAAAAGAAAAGTGATTGAAGTCTTTGATAGTGGTTTGACCTGAATAAGGCCATTGGTATCGTAGATTGTACTGAACCCTTAGTAAACCTAATATTACTTTTTTATAAACTTAGATTCAGTTTTATATTTTACGGGTAGTTGAATTGTGACTTCGTTTCTTTTTTTCTTATTTAAAGTATGATACTTGTAACACTGAACAATGAACACTGCTCATCTAAAGCCACACGAACTGTCCTTGAATAATTTGGTGTAGAAAACCCCAATAAGTTTCTTATATAGGATGAATAAGAAAGTATTCGTTGCCCAGTAAAGAGTAACAATCTTTTTAAAAGTAATTTATTCTTACGAAATGTGCAGTCCGTACACAAGGTCCACAATACCTTAACACCTGTACAAATAAAATGAAAATAGATAATTAACTTTTTTAGGGGCCCCCAAAAGAGTAGTTGAAATGTATTTTATCTAATTGGCAACATGATACCTGAAACGGAGTTTGTGTGTAAACCATACTGTCACACATGTTGAAGTATCAGCGACAGAATTATGAAAACATTGCGGCAAGAGGAGGAAGAGATCATGATGAGCATTCCCTCGCTCGTAGCTTCAATATTTTAAACTGTTTTCGATGGTTATTCTTTTATTTATTAAATTTATGATATTTTGCCTTAGAAGCTTTATAGACATCAGCTTCAGTTTGTGTTGTATGTAGTGAAAGAGATCATGTTGGAGATAAAAACTAAACATATACTTCGAGCAGATCGAGGGCTTCGCGTGAAACGGTTGTAACTCAAAACCTATTTTGAAAACCCTGGATTAGGGGCAATTTTGACCCTTTTGTAAACAATGCAAATTTAGGTGCCATTGCTTAGAACGAGCAATGGCACCTAAATTCCCATTGTTTACCAAGAAAAATGATTTAACGCTTATAAAGACTATATGGCGAGGTAAATAACCTTGGTAAAAAAAATACCACTTTTAGTTAAAACCGTTTCACGCCAAGCCCTCGAAATGGTGGTTCAATAATCCGGGATTCATGAAGTAATCATACGATACGTTATTTTAATATATTCTAAATTGAATGAAAAAGCTATTGAGCCAAGGAATGTTCTCAAATCTCAACCGTCAACGTGAAACGACGTTTCAATGACCGTCTTTTATGAAGATACTCGAACATAAAATGTTAACATATACAATTCTAGAAGTTAAATTTGATTGCTAGGGAAGAAAACATAGTTTGATAATTAGAGAATTTATCCAAAACGCGCAATATTTATCGGCACCGTTTTGAAGACTCGGGGAAAAGTTGAAGCGATTGAAACTTCCCAAGAAATTTGATTGAGTTCGATGTTCTTATGGGGTCTGTTACGGTACAATAATACGTATATTGTATTTCTCCTCCAATTCTATTTTTGTAATCAAGCACGATAGGCCAAATCTTAGGATATTGTTTTTACTTTTATTTGTATTTTACAGTAAATTGAGCCGCCGTGAAGTTACCCAATCTATCTAGATGAGTATTTATATATATATATATTCTTTATTAAAGTCTCATCTGTGTACATGTTACATAATATAAAACAAGATACACCAATACATTTGATAAATAATTGTACAAAACAGAATTATAAGAGACTAAGAAATCATCACATATACCTTCCAAGGCAATTAAAAAAGATTGTAATGCAGTTGACGACTTTTGAAAACATTATGGGAAAATGAGAATATCAATTATTGTCAACGTGGCCTAAGCTCATCGATCGCCTGGCATGACCCTCTCCATCATATACAGCAAACCTGCAGTAACCAATGTCTAAAATATCTTTAAAAAAAGGAAATTAGTTCTTTATTAAACATACAACAACACTGAAAATCTGCAGCATACGACTTTGAAAACGAGTAGGCAAATTTATGGAAATTCTCAATTAAAGCAAATGTACGTTTTGAAAAGAGTTAAAAAACATTATGGCAAAAGGAGAAGATGTTCTTTATAAGCAATTTCTTCTATTGCAACACAACTTTTGAAAATCGTCAGATGCAGAAGTGACAAAATGCGTGTGTGGGGCAAATAATTGAATTGAAAACATATTGACTGACAAGAGATGAAATTTTACAGGTGTCTCATAAATATTCGACTAACTATTTTAAAAGTATCAAGGCACCAACTCGATTTCATTTTAAAAGTATAACTACATGTATATTCGAGTTGCTCTGAAAAGGCTATGTAACATTTAAACCAGTTCACATATACAGCATTGTTGTATATATTTGAAAACATAGTGCCAACATGAGAAATTGCTCATTATTAACAACTTCTCGTTTTGCAACATAAACAATGGAACATGTTAACGCATTTCAAACTACATTTCTTTAACTTTAACCCTTTCCTTCATATAGACGCTTTCTGAGGCCTCTGCAGCAGACAGCATTTTGAAAACGTGGCGACAAAAGAAGAAATTGCTCAAAACGAGCAATTTCTCATTTTGTCACCATGTTTTCAACTCTGTTCAATTATTGTACTTTCATTTAAAGGGAGTTTCCAATTGTTTTCTGATATGTTTTCAAAAATTCGTCTGCTGCAGGTTTGTTGTATGTTGGAAAGGGTTAAAGCCTTTCCCACATATTACAAATCTGAAGCAGACTACTTTGAAAACATCTTGCAAAGATAATTAATATCTTTTAACCCTTTCCCTCATACGACAATTCTGCAACAGACGACTTTGAACGTTTTTTGACAAAACATAGAAAATCTCCATAATTGAATGGATAACCTATGACTAAAAGTGGAAAACATTGTGGCAAAAGGAGAAATTGCACGTTTTGTGCAATTTCTTCTTTTGTCACTATGTTTTCAAAAAGCCGTCTGCTGCAAATTTGTTTTCGAGTATATTTTCAAAGTTGTCGGCTGCAGATTTGTTGTATACTATATGGGAAAGTATTAAGCAACGATGTTAGAATGGCGTTTCTGTTGCGGTCCATCCCAAACGTGCAGAGAGTATAAACATTTGCAATTTAACAGAACCCTCGTTTACAATCCTTGTTCAACTATGTTCTTCTTGAAGGACACAGTTCTTATTATGAACATTTCTTAATGATTCGTGTCGAAATTAAAACAAAAGTCATATTACTTTGGGGTCACCTATCGGACATTCTATGGATAAATTTAATATATATATATAAATATATATATAAAAAATAAATGTGAAAAAAACAACACTCAAAAAGCGATTTTTTTAATGAAAATTGAAATTGTCTGTTCACTCTTTCCTACATGCAGACATATCTGCTCATGATGAGCAATTTCTTTTTATGCGATAATGTGTTCAGATTTATTCAATAAATAAATTTACATGTTCATATACATACGTTCATTTATAGAGATTTACCATCTTGTCAAAGTTGTCTAAATATACATTGTATGTGTAACAGGGCTTAGCCACATTCACTAATATAACTCAAATTTGGTTCAATAAATCAAGTGATGTAAAAGTATGCAGAAAGGCAGACCGCCTCAGTGGTGTAGTGGTAGAGCGTCCGTCTCGGTGCGGCAGCACGTGGGTTCGATCATCGGCTGGGTCATACCAAGGACTTAAAAGTTGGTAATGCCTTCCCTCCTTGGCGCTAAGGGTTGCGGAGTTAGCATTACGACTGACTGTCTGGTGTCAGAATGAATGGACCAGTAGTATTGGTAATTTACCCACAAAACAACGTGATATAACTGAAAAAGTGTTGAAAGCGGCGTAAAACGTCAGACAATGCAGTGAGGCAACACTTTCCCACAACTCGGGGGGACCTTAGATCATAGGTGTCTATGTCATTATTTAGATAACCGATTACGAAGAAAGTCTCATTTTCCAGGGTGTTTGAAAACGACAAGAAATATAGATTTAATCCCTTTGATGTTGACCAGTTTATTGTCATTGGGGTGAAATGTCTTCCCCATAAATTGTAGCCCCATATCGGGTTTCACATAACGGGTTCTTTGGCCTAACGAATGATACCCCCTATTTCCTGTCATAGGACTCACTGCATAGTTGAATTGTAACGTTGATATATTTATAAATTCTGGACGCGTAAATTTAACGCAGAAAAAAAACCTGGAAAATTTACAAGAAATAAAGTCTGTTCTCATATTTCTCCTTACAAGAAAGAATTCTTTTGGCGGAATTATTGTAATAGTATGTTAACCCTTTCCCAAATGAAGACGCTGTCGACGCATTTGCAGCAGACGACGTTTGACAACATTGTGACAAAATGGAAACATTTAACATAATAAGTAATTTGCACCAATTGTCACAATGTTTTCGACTCTTCTCAATAATTATAAACTTTCATTTAAAGATATTTTACATTTGTTATTGTTGACGGTATGTTTTTCAAGTCGTCTGCAGCAGATTTATCGTACGTTGGAAATGTTTAAATGATGTTTCACATTGTTTTCAAGAGTATTTTAGTGATATCAAGGCGTGTCCTCCGTAAGTTACCAGTTGTACCAGTGCATTTACCCGGGTACCGGTCGATCCGTCGAAATTATATACCAGCATTCATGTCGCGAAGAAAGAACAGTCACAGATACCTGTTTTAACCCATTACTTCACATGACTCTTCGAAAGGTCGTCTGCTTTACAATCATCAGACGAACAATTTCAACAATCTAGAAAACTGAAAGATTTATGTTGATTTGATAAAGAGTTGAAAATATTGCAATAAAATGTGAAATTGCTTGTCTTGAGCAATTTCACCTTTTATTGCAATGTTTCAAAACGTCAAGTTCAATGGCAGGTGTGTAAAGTAACGGGTTGAATAGTGACTGAGTATTTATGATGCAAGATATGTTTAATTTAACCCCTCTCCTCATACGACTATTCTGCAGCAGACGACTTTGAACGTATTTTGTCAAATAAAATAGAAAATCTCCATAATTAAATGGATAACCTATGACTAAAAGTGGAAAACATTGTGGCAAAAGTAGAAATTGCACGTTTTGTGCAATTTCTTCTTTTGTCACTATGTTTTCAAAAAGCCGTTTGCTGCAGAGGTGTCCGAAAGCGTTTATATGAGGGAAATGGTTATCATTTCTGTATCAAATAATGAATATCAGACAGATAGAACATTTGATTAAGGACGTATAATTTTCAAACATACAGCCACACACCAAAGACAGACACATTTTTTAGCAAACGTGTACACTGTATAAATGCACATATTTACATATAATAATAATGTAATATTTGCTATATATGTATAGCCTTTTTTTTCTTAAGTTAATTGAATTGGTTTCATTTTCGTATGATTCCCCAATAGGAGAAGCATCGTTCTTTATCACTTTAACATTTTAATATATGAAGGTAGGAGTGTATATTTGATGATAGTTAGCCTCTTATAATTCTGGGTTTTTTTAAGAACTTCTTTGTACAATCATTTATAAACTGTATGGGTGTATCTGGGTTTTCTATTATGTAACATGTACAAATATTAGATTTTAATAAAGAATATATATATTAAATATAGATGGTAGGACCATTATTAATGAAGACATTTGGGTCATACTGTACTGACGAACAATCGACCCTTTCCAACATACAGCAATTATTGAATAAATTTATCAATTACACCAATTACAATGACATGCATACCTAAAGCAATGTTAAAAAGATGTCACGATATTGAGTTCGTACATTTAAGAACATAGAACATATTTAGAACATATTTATTGATTATAATCATACATACAATGTTTCGAACCAAATACAATAAAGTAAGAAGACATGTGCATTTACTGGTTTTTTTTTTTTAAAAAATGGTACCGTCCGAACTAACTTAACTTTTTGTAAACATAATATTCATTCAGAAGTATATCAAATACTAATAGAAAATGTAAGACAAAATAATAAACGTCATTTTTAATTCCATTCCACTTAAATATATGTTGTAGAACCTGACAGATCTCGTCTTTTCGGGGTATAATTCGTTACTCCTGAAACATGTCGAAGGTGTAGTTCTACATAATGAATACATTAGGAATAATCCTTTCCCAGAGACATATAAATACATTATATATGTATATGTCTCTGTCATTACTAAGAGTTTCCTAGCAACAACACTAGAAAAAACATATTAGATAAACAATTAAAACTAGCTCGCCGCATAAAGAGGAATTAATCATCATGAGCAACGTTTCCCTTTTGTAACAATGTTTCAAACGTCATATTAATGTCCGTAATATTGCTTGAAACCAGAACTACATATAAGGATCAGTATACATCTCTTTTCCTTACAACATCTCTCTTAAAGTCCGACCAAACTCTATGTTGTGGGTACTCAAAAGAATCGTGTCATTGAGACGATTCTTTTGAGTACCAACAACATAGGGTTAGAGGGTCAAATATTGATTTTATAACATGCTTGAAAGCAGAGCTACATATAAGGAGCAGTATACATCTCTTTTCCTTACAAGATCTCTCTTAAAGTCCAACCAAACCCTATGTTGTGGGTACTCAAAATAATTGTCTGATTGAGACGATTCTTTTGAGTACCAACAACATGGGGTTAGGGAGGTCAAATATTGATTTTATAACATATAAGGAGCAGTATACAACTCTTTTCCTCACAACATCTCTCTTAAAGTCCAACCAAACCCGTTGTTGTTGGTACTCAAAAGAATCGTCTCAATGAGACGGTTCTTTTGAGTACCCACAACATAGGGTTAGAGGGTCGAATAAGGATTTTATAACATGCAAAACGCCCCGTATCTCTAGCGCTGCTTGAAACGGAAAAGGACAGACATATATATGTGTTTTGATTTTTTATTCACTATTGTTTCGAAAACAATATTATCTTTTAGATAACTATTGTGCACTATTTATAACCGTCTAGAGTATTACACAGTTCACCCTTATGACCCTGTACCCGACCCGGCTCTCTTGGGATACCAACCATAGCATATTTATTACACTGTAAAAAAAAAAAAGATGTCTGACTGTACATCCATGATGTTGGATTAAAAACCATGTAGACGCTTTTTTTTCGGAATTGTCTTGAAACGTTCATGACCGTTTGTAGATCATCGCAGAGCCGGATTAAACTGCGCGGATGTGCAGGATGGTATGGGAGTACATTGTTCGTATAGAAGTATTAAAATTTACTTTAGCAAGGGTTTATATGCCGGACTTGTACCGTGTCCATTGTTATGAAAAAAAACATATCCACAAGTATAGCTAACATTATGCAGAAGTATCAATATTTGAAAGAACATAACAGTTTACGTTGTTTTGCTTTTGTTTTCTGTTCCAGATAGGAATACAAATGCGAAGGAATATATGTTTTCTATATTTTGTAGAATTAAGTTACACATATGTATATAATGTTTGACAATTTCAAAAAAATAAATCTTGTCCGAATGTCCGGTCAAATCTTAAATTATAAGGAAACAAAACATAGTTGTAGATCAAAATAAAGTGACCATTTTCAAGGCTGTTTGAGACCACTGACTCAAAATGTATTCCTCACGTTGAGAAAATAATATCTCCATCGTACGAATATGTTCAACTTTAAAGATTTATAATATGTGACAAGTTGATCAAATCACTTGAAACATGGTGCGCTTATTGTCGAGATGTTTTACCGTTTCCCTCATATAGACACTTGCTGACGCCTCTGCAGCAGACGGCATTTTAAAAACATAGTGACAAAAGAAGAAATTGCTCAAAACGAGCAATTTCTCCTTTTGCCACAATGTTTTCCACTTTTAGTCATAGATTATCCATTCAAGTATAGAGATTTTCTTTTTTTTTTATAAAAATATGTTCAAAGTCGTCTACTGCAGAATTGTCGAATGAGGGAAAAGGTTAAACTCGCGTTACTATTTCCCGCATGCAGACATATTTTGAAGATTTTTAAAAGACATCGCACAAAAATGATAAATTGGTAATAAAGATAAAAAAAATTCATTATGTCACAAGTGTTTCATCTCTATTCACTAGTAATGCTTTCATTGATAGATACGATTTTCGTATTTTCCATAATTTATATTTTACAGTCGTCTACTGCCGATTTGTTGTATGTGGGAAATGGTTAAAGAGATTAAATATATACTTGGTAATAATAGGAGAAATACTAAAGAAACACTTGTTGGATAACCTATAACCCAGCTTGCAACATATCAGCAAACACCGGGCTAAGAATGTTATATTTATCTTTATATAGCACGACGGTTAGCGCGCTCAGCAACTGTCATATAGCAGATAGTCACTGTGTTTATATGTTCCATATGTGACCGTTTATCAAATGTCTTCTGCTTTAAAAAAAATTGGAGGAAAAAATAACAACCAACGCTGTGAATTTTGAAATTAATTATTTTTGAAACAGATTTAAAAACTTAATGGGGAAAAATGAAATAATGCTAATTTTCGATTTCATCTTTTTCAATATACATTTGTAAAGTATTTTGCTTCAAAAGTGTCAATGTCGTCTGTATAAAGGATAGGGTTAAACTGTTAAAATTGCATTATCATTTTTGCATTCATGCTTATATCTGTGTTCATTATTTATTCAACAGTTGGTTTTTTTATTTATGTATGGTTTGTTGCTTTCTCTGTATTTATATCACTTACATTTTTATTTTATTTTATTTTTGTATATAAAAATATATTATTGTCTGTCTAAAATATTACAGGTTTCGAATAATACGTCTTTAAAACAAAAGAGAGATTTAATTCAACACAAAGCTAGTGAATCTAAGAATGTTCTCAGTGTCAAGAACAACGTAACTATACTCAAAGGCATATACGTGTATGTATATGTCTCTGCTATACGTTAAAAAGTGTAACATGTGAAATACAATTCAAAATAGTTTTTCCTGAAATCTTGCTTGTTATCACTTTTTGTTTTAAACAATTTGGTTAATTAAACATAAGTAGCAACTTTTTGAAAGGTTTTATAAATAGATATATATAATATATATGTATTCATCTACAGTTTGTTAAATGTCTCATCCATGTACAAAAATGCATTTAAGCATCATACATGGTTATTCTATCATCAATTATAAGAAACTTAAAGCATAAGAAAATAACTATTGTTGAATGCAATACTTTATCAGTTAAAAAATAAAACAACTAATGGCTGCTTATTTCTTAAATAAAAGGATAAAACTGTGAGATTTATATCACGAAAGGCAAAACATATAGTCACTATCGTGAAATAAAGACAAACACATATATATTTATATATTTATACATATTTCTATTTTACGTCTCGTGTGAAACTAATGACTGGTTCAATGAATGATATCTATTTGATAGATGTTGGTCATCGTGTTCACTAAACCAGCCCATAAATTATTCCATACAAATGACGACACACAAAACAGAATTTCGTTGTGACCATGAATTTATAAAAATTACAAATTACAAATTGATACGACATGTTCATTTTTTAAACTAGACTTTTTGTATTCAAAGTGATTCTTGTATCTAACGCCGGGGGACTGACAGCGACAATCTATTTCGATTAATTAATACTGACAAATGATTTTTATTTAAGGACGACAATAATACGCCTGAGTGTGATCGATTCGTGGAAAATATTAGACATTTAAGGGATGACAAAAAAGTACAAGATAATCAAATCACGCTGCTCGGTTTAATTTATGATCATGTAACACCACGCCGAAATTAGCATTGCCGCATCCAGAAAAGGGGCGCTTGTAACAGAACCTTGGTACGGGTCTCGAGTAGGAGGTGCGAACTGATCGTTATCGTATAAAACATCTTATATTAATTTTTCGAACCAACATTGTTGGAACCCAAACATTAATTTGTTGAGACGATTCTTTTTGGTACTATATGTATATACTTTATGTTTTTTGGGGGGTTAAATAAGGCTATGAGAACATGAAATACCTGTCCCCGACCTAGATATCTGAATGTTCGTCATATTTGGGCGTAATGTCCACTGATATTTTTATAAACTAAATAAAGGTACGTTTCTAGTATTTTCCTGTAGATGCGTTTGAAATATCAATGTGTGATATACATGCATACCTACATGTTTGAGCTATGCGGGCGCAAAATGTTACCATCGTATTCACTTTTTCGTGTAAAAAACTATCCTGGATCATTTTGGTGTGGTGCGAAAGGATTAAAACCCCAATCGTTTGAATTTACTATAGAAATCTGTAATGTCGTTTACGCTCAAATGTTTTTCATTTGGCCCTACCATACGTTTCGGTATAAGAGCTTCTTCATTCAGTTGCCCTTTATTCGAAGGAAAGACTCGTTGATTTTTTATTTTTCGATGAGTATGATCGAAATTCTGAAGACAATTCGTATAGTTTGCGTTCTCCACACAAACCTCGAAATATTCAAAAATAAAATAAAAATATTATATATATACATATTTCATGTATTCAGATATTTGCTGCGACAATAATTTTACATTTTACCAGCCTCTTCGTTTTTTAAGGGGCGTTTTGCATGTTCTTAAATCCTTATTTGACCCTGTAACCCTATGCTGTGGTACTCAAAAGAATCGTATCAGTGAGACGATTCTTTTGAGTACCCACAACATAGGGTTTGCTTTAATAATAAGAGAGATATTGTGGGGAAAAGAGCTGAATACCCCTCATTATCCTTACCTCTGGATGAAGGGTAGGTTTTTACACGGTATTCTAGTAACAACAACTTGACTGAAAACAGACGAGCAGCTGTTGAAAATCAACAAACCGAACCGCGCAAATTTTTAAACGACCCGAGCTCTAGATAGGGCGTATATTTCGGGTTCTTTATTATTAATGTGACCCTTTTACCCTATGTTGGGGGTACTCAGAAGAATCGTCTCGCTGAGACGATTCTTTTGAGTACCCACAACATGGGGTTTGTGTTAGAAATAAGAGAGATAGCGTGTTGGACAAGACCAGTTTACTCGCCCTTGTCTAGGTCTTTGAAAGGACAAAGTTTAATTTGTAAATGACACCGAGTGATGTCAAGATCATCAGCTTTTTTTATATTGTATCTGAACCCATTCCCTCATGCAGACGCTGTTTGACTCATTTTCAGCAGACGGCTTATGAAACCGCTTTGGCAAAAGGATGAATTGCTCACTTAGATTTTAGAGGCCTCTGTAGAAAGCTTTCTTTGAATTTATTCGAGGAAAATGGGAAATTGCTCACAATGAGTAATTTCTCCTGTTCTCGTGGTGTTGTATTGTATTTAAAAAAAATAAAGAATACACTGTCAATCGTCAAAGCTATCCATTCTTCTCTTCTTTGGAAGATTTAAAATTTTACCGTGATATAATTTCAAGATATAATATAAGAACCTTTTCCAAAAGAAAAAAAAACATATCGTTTGGAAACAGCTTTTTTTTTTCGCATTTCATCATCAGCATTGTTATTGATATGATCTGTATCTTTATTTAATTAATTTTATTATTAACATTATTAATTTACTATTATTTATTATTATTATCATTATCATCATTATTATTATTATTATTATTATTATTATTATTATTATTATTATTATTATTATTATTATTATTGCTGTTGTTTTTATTATTATTATAATTATTATTAAAATTATAACTTTCACCATGATTAGTAGTTATATATATAATAGAAGTATGTTTGGAAACGCCTGGTTATAGACTCTGGAAAAGGGGAATATCTTTTCTCATTGACTTTCCGAATAACTCAAGTGAAATGTTGTCTATATTTCATAACTATGACATTCCTCTAATACACAAGACTAGGTCACGCTATTAGTGTATTGTAAATAATGTGTATTCTCTTGACACCGTAGTTCTTACGTCACGTACAGTCATTGACAATCATAACGTGTTGCCCGTTACGTCACGTGACATGCGACAGGTCTCCGTAAGAATTCTCGTTATTCTTAAATGTTTCTTAAATAGAGAATGAATATAATTTCGCAAATAATAGGATTAAAACAAATAATGAAATATAACACTGTGTAGACATTCTTTTCTTCATTTCGAAGACAGATTAGAATTGTTATATTTGTAGATTTTGATGCTGTATTTACTCATTTTGAGGTTGTATGTGTAGACTTTGAGGTTGTATTTGTAGATATGTTGATGTTATATTTGTAGATTTTGATGTTGTATTTTATTTTTGATGTTGTATTTGTAGATATGTTGATGTTACATTTTGTAAATTTTAATACTGTATTTGTAGACTTGATGTTTATTTGATGTTATATTAGTATATTTTAAGATTGTATTTGATGTTATATTAGTATATTTTGATGTTGTATTTGTAGATTTTGATCAGTAAGATTCGTGTCGGTGGACAGTGAGGCTCTGTTGAGATTGCGTTTGTATAGACGCAAAACGACATATACTAATTATTTTTCTGTATCTTTTACATTCATGACAAATATACCTTCAGTGAAGAATATCTTCACAAAAAATAGCACAGTTTATGAAGTATTTTATCCCTTTCCCACATACATCTTTAGAAGACGACTTTGAAAACATAGTGACAAAAACCCGAAAAAT
Source organism: Serripes groenlandicus (assembly GCA_031761405.1). NCBI lineage: Eukaryota > Metazoa > Mollusca > Bivalvia > Cardiida > Cardiidae > Serripes > Serripes groenlandicus. The sequence continues at coordinate 56,349,912 of JASEVX010000005.1, read as the reverse complement.
CTCCATAAAAAAATAGCTTAATCGTGAAATAAAGTTTAAAACATTGTGGCCAAAGGAGAAATTGCTCATCATGAGCAATTTCACCTTTGGCCACAATATTTTCAAAAGTCGTCTGCAGCTATTGCGTCAAAATGCGTTTACAAGTGGGACTAGTTTAAACAGTGCTACCAGCAGATGGGGGGACTGTTCAAATAGACTTAGTAGCACAGTATACCCGATTAAACCTTTCCCACTTGAAGACGTGTAATGACGCATCTGCAGCAGACGACTTTTAAAAACATTGTGACAAAAAGGAGAAATTGCTCAAAGCAAGCAATTTCTCTTTTTACCACAATACATTCAACTTCTTTACAATAATAACATTTCTTTTTATAGTGTTTTTTTTCATATTTTTACTCAGATGCTTTCAATGTCATCTTCTGCAAATTTGTTTTAAGTGGGGAAAAGCTTTACAATTATCAAAATATTTATTCAACTACCTTACCTTATCATTCGTAAAATCGGGACAATCGTCGGCTTTGAAATTATCCGAGGAAAAACGTACAATTCCGGTTAAATTGAAAGCTTAATTTAAATTATTGTTGAAACTGGAGAAAATTCGCGTTTGTAAAATGCCGCACTTTCCTCTTTTCCAGCAGTATTTTCAGGTTTTTATCGTTCGACAATATATTAGCACATTTGATTCGTACACTTATTGGCTTTTTTTTCATTATCTGCTTTAATTATGATGAAACTGATGTGAATACATAAACATGTTTTTTCTAGAACACTGCAATGCAACGTCGAAATATTTCATGAGAACCATATCGTCAATTGCTCAACCCAAATTTTCGAACCGACGTATTGTCGATTGAAAAAGATGGGCGTACAGAACCGCATTGATCCTTTCCCACACACAGACGCTTTGTGACGCATCTGCAGCAGATGACATCAGAACATATTGTGACAAAAGGAGAAATTGCTTAAAATAAGCAATTTCCCCATTTGCCACAATGTTTTTAACATTTGTTCAGTAATAATACTTTAATTCATACAGCTTTTCCGTATTTTTGCCCTGATGCTTGCGAAGTCGTCTTCTGCAGATTTGGTGTATGAGGGAAAGGGTTAAGGGAAGAAATTCGATGAGTAAAAAGTAGTTGAGTAAATATTCTATCGTGAGAATCCGATTCTATAGTCAACACTGACACTGTAATGTCGTGGTATCATCATAACTTTGATTATTTTAATGTTTACTGCGATAAACTCTTTCCCACTCAACAGACTTTTGAAAACATTGTGGCAAAAAGGAAAAATGGCTCAAAATGTGCCATTTTCCCCTATTTGCCACAATGTTTTCAAATCAGTTTAAAAACACACCCTTCATTTATACAGATTTTTCCTAATTTTGCCCAGATATTTTCAAAGTCGGTTGCTGCAGATATGTTGTATGTGGGAAAGATTTAAAACTTTCCCTCATATATACGCTTTCTGGCGCATCTACAGCAGACGGTTTTTTTAAAAACATGAAGTCAAATAAAGAAATTGCTCAAAACCAGCAATTTCTCCTTTTGTCACCATATTTTCAAATCTATTCAATTATTGTACTTTCATTTAAAGGGAGTTTCCGAATTATTTCGGGTATGATTTCAAAGTCGTCTATTGCAGATTTGTTGTATGTGGGAAAGAGTAAACCGTTACCCTCGGGTGTATTCAGACTTGCCTAACATAAAAGTTAGGTGTGAGGTAGTTATCCTAGCAGACTCTCGCTGTATATGTTCTTCTATCCCTTCACACATACATCAAATCGGCAGCAGACGACTTTGAAAACAGACCCGAAAAAAATATGGAAATTCACTTCAAATTCCATATGGGCGTACGGTAGATAATATATTATCTACGTCCTTGCTTCAAATGAAAGTACACTTATTGAAAAGAGTTGAAAACATGGTGACAAAGGGAGAAATTACTCTTTTTGAGCAATTTCTTCTTTTATCGCCAAGTTTTCAAAAAGCTGTCTGCTGCAGAGGCGTCGGAAAGCGTCAATAGGAGGGTTATATCGGAACGATTTGTTCGTCTAATCTAATTGAATAGGTCATTCAGATAACTATTGATCACATACACGAACTCTGCGGCAGACGACTTTGAAAACATCTGGGCAAAAATATGGAAAACATGTTTACATGTACATGTAATTAAAAGTTAAATTATTAAAAACATTGTGGCAAAGGGAGAAATTGCTCTTGGTCTTCCATCGTGTGAAAAGGGCGCACATTGTCTTTGTACGTTAGGGACATGTCAGTTTGTACAAAAATAAGCACATTCGACTTTTCCAACACTGTTTTCAATGTTCATGTTCGTACGAGGTACACGATTAAAACAATAGTTATTTCTCTCCTGATTTGGGGAATAGCATCTACTGGATGCTCCGGAATCAACACCGACGATTTCCGACAATTGCAATTTCATTTTTCTGTTTAAGAAAAAAGAGAAAAGTTTTTAACTTGACATATTGGATATCATTTACGGATGTTCTATCGTAAATATGAAGACCCGGGTATCATTTCAATCGGTCCCTTTGAAGTGACCGCCGTCCGAGGGTCAGCCTTCGACTCTGTTTATCTTCGTCTTTAAACGATAAGAGGGTATTGTCCGATCACTTTCTTTATCATATATGTGTTAAGTATTTGCATAATTGAGTTGATCTAGCAAACACTTTCCTAAAATGCAGACATAATTTCTACTTTTTCGCCCACAATGTTTTACAACTCCATTCAATGATCTATAGTTACGTTTTCCATAGTTTTTTACCTTCGTGTTTTGACAGTCGTCTGTTGCTTGTGTATCGTCTGCAGCATCCTCGGTACCCGGGCTTTTCATAAAATATATGATCATTTATTTTATGAATAGCCTGGGTACCGAGGATGCGTCTGCAGAAAAACGGTTAATATTTAACCGCATCTGCAGCAGACGACTTTTAAAACAATGTTGCAAAAGGAGAAATAGCTTATGATAAATAGCAATGCCACAATGTTTTCAACACTATTCAATAATTTATTAGTCGCCGGGCAGAAGCCCGCGACTTCTATTTTTAATAGCTTTTCGGAAATCACATGGGAGGGCGGCTTATTATTAGAAAGAAACAAATCTAGATGATTTGAACATATTACAATTGTGGTTGTTTACGAACACTAATAAATGACACATCTAAAATGAAATAAATATTCCGATTTTTTAATGTTTGCAGTTTTTTTTATTTCACTCGCATTTAAGTTTTTTGTCTTATTTACGAAGACAAAAGTGGTCCCTTCAAGACGTGAACCAACACCCCCTAATGCAGACTCTTATGTGTCATCATTGAGGTCAATTTCGGATTCTCCTTTTAATAACTTACTAAATGTTGTTTTCATGTTCAAAGAGATGTCTTGATTTGTGTAGAATTCATTTAATAATGTTAATCCATGAATATCTAAAGTAGGAACTGTTTCTAAGCTAAATATAGACCCTATTCTGTTGTGTAGTTTCGTGACCTTTAACATCGATTTTCGCGCATGCGCATTTCGATATGAAAAAGCGAGTGATATTATTTTATTTTAGACAAGTACAAGACGAATGTTTGACGCAAAGCGTCAAAGAGAAGTCGCAATATTTCGTTGTACATATAGAAATAAGAAAAAAAGAACGTTTTTAAATCCACAAACAATAGAACAATTTAAACTGTAGACGGTAATGCTGATATATTTCTCCTTTTGAAGACTTTTGTGTGTTTTCTTCAAATTACCTCCCTTTAAAGCAATACCAGGATATTTACCTTGTGATTCGAATAAGATTGACAAACATTGAAATTATATGAATGAATACTATTATTTAAATAAGTAACAACAGCAACATTAAATTTAAGCCAGATAAATGTCTACACATTTCGTTAATTTTTTATAGATACCCTAATGTATAGGTATGAATATAAACTTTATAAGCAAATGTTTTCATTTCAACGTTCCTAATGTATGAATAGACTAAGGAAAGTCAAGAATACATAAATAAATCAATGCAGTCTTTTCCGGCGACATTGAAGCCTTGCATCAACTTTCTCTTGTACTTACATTTATAGCGAAATTCTCTATTTCTTCACGAATGTTTTCACAGTCGTTGGTTGGATATTGATCGTCTGCAGAGAAAAGGGTTATTAACCCTTTCCCTCATACGACAATTCTTCAGCAGACGACTTTGAACATATTTTTGTCAAAAAACGAAAAAATCTCTCAAATTGAATGGATAACCTATGACTAAAAGTGGAAAATATTGTGGCAAAGGGAGAAATTGCTCGTTTTGAGCAATTTATTCTTTTGTCACTGTGTTTTCAAAAAAAGCCGTCTGCTGCAGTTACGTCAGGAAGCCTCTATATGAGGAAAAGGGTGGAGGCGGCGCTTTGCACTTCTCACAAAGGAGGATTAACTCTATATTACCACGATCAACAATCGGACTGTTTACATACAGACGTCTGTATTACCAGATTAGTAACTGCATTAATACGTTAACCCCCCTTTTGTGACGCAGACCACTTCTGAAGTCGTTTGCAGCAGACGTTTTTTGAAAACAATGTGGTAAATAGAAGAAATTGCTCAAAACGAGCAATTTCTCCTTTTTGCCACAATGTTTTCTACTTTTAGCCATAGGTTATCCATTCAATTTTAGAGATTTTTTATTTTTTTGACAAAATATGTTCAAAGTCGTCTGCTGCAGAGTTGTCGTTATGAACAATTTATCCATTTGCCACAATCTTTTCATTTTTTTTAGCTGGCAATTATACTTGCAGTTACAGAATGTTTTCATATTTTCGCATAGAAGTACTCAAAGTCGTCTGCTGAAGATATACTGTATTTGGGAATGGATAAACCCCCCTATTTTTTGACGCAGACCACTTCTGAAATTGTTTGCAGCAGAAGACATTTTTAAAAATATTAAAAACTGGAGAAATCGTTCAAAATGAGAAATTTATAAATTACACCCATTTCCCCTCTGTATCAAACTCGAATCTCGAATTATCCAGATGCTTTTCCTATCTCCAGACATACTTTCAAAGCAGACGACATTGGAAAATATTATAATTCTTTACGTTAAACGATTAATACTATCCTATATCCTAAGTTGGAAACGTAAATGGTTTAGAAATATTGTGGGCAATTGAACACATGCTAATCAATGTTCGTATATTTGTTATTATTTAACGGTTCATTACGGATGCATAAAGTAGAGTTAACCCTTTCCCACATACAACACTTTTGAAACAGACGTCTTTCATAACATCGTTGCACACATATGGAATATCCGAGTTTAAAACATTGTTGCAATAGTAGAGATTGCTTGATGTAAGCAATTTCTCCTTTCGTCGCATTGTTTTCAATAGTCGTCTGCTGTAGAGACGTCAGAAAGTGTTCGTATATAGAACGCTTTCTGACGCGGATCTTGCCGGATTTTCCTTGTTTATTTTCAAAGCAGACGACTCTAAAATAATATCGTATCAGGTAAATGGTTAACCTTTTCCCTCATAGAGATCCTTTCTAACGCCTCTGCAACAGACGGCTTTTTGAAAACATAGTGACGAAAGTAGAAATTGCTCAAAACAAGCAATTTCTCATTTTGCCACAATGTTTTCCCCTTTTTGTCAAAGGTTATCCATTCAATTATAGAGTTTTTCCATTTTTGACAAAATATGTTCAAAGTCGTCTGCTGCGGAATTATCGTATGAGGTAGACGGTTAATGCAGAAGAAGACTCAATGGATACATAGTTTGAGCAATACACACACAACTGACGCACACCTGACATGTCATTAGTGTATTCATGACACGCACTCATTACGTCATTTCCAGCCGACATTTCGATATAAGCATCCCGTTATGTCATACGAAATGTGACGTCTCCAGTTTCTTTGTTTCATAGAAGGATATTTAACTGTTTGAAATTCGCAGAATTTGTCATTATGAATAGTAAATCATTGCACGGTGGTCAGTGAGGAATATTAAGACAAGAACGGTCCGGTTACTGATCAGAATAAATTGGAATATTTCAAGACGACGAAATCTAACACTCTTTGACGAAGACAGTTAGACACAAAGTAAGAAATAAATTAGATATATGTTAAATATGAAATATTAATATTTATAAACCAGCTGAAAATACATTCAGCATTTTTTTATTATCTAATTTGTCTTAATCATGTCAATAACATTGTACAGAAAAAAATCATTCACTATACTCTTATAATGAATATATATTTTATGCAGTATTCGATCAAGTGTATACATATTACATAATTTAAGCGTGAATATATAAAGTTTATTATCGTTACTCAAGGATGTGCGCCGTTTGTGTCAGAACATTACTATATGTATACTATAAAGAAATTTGGGAAAGCTGCAGCGGTGTCAGTTAAAATATTATAAAGGTAATGCCATTTCCCAACTTCAAATGCATTCTGACGCATCTGCAGTAGATCATGTTTGAGAACATTTGCGACAAAAAGGAGAAATTGCTCATGATGAGCAATTTCTCCTTTTGCCACAATATTTTCATTAATATTCAATAATCATATTTTCACATGTAGAGCTTGATTATCCATATTTTTACTATCATGTTTTCGTAGACTGCAGTTTTGCTGTATGTGAGTAATGGTTAACCCGTTCCCTCATATAGACGCTTTCTGACGCCTCTGCTAAAGGCGGCTTTTTAAAAACATAGTGACAAAAAGAAGAAATTGCTCAAAACGAGCAATTTCTCCTTTTGCCACAATGTTTTCCACTTTTAGTGATAGATTATCCATTCAATTAAAGAGATTATCCGTTCAATTATAGAGATTTTCCATTTTTTTACAAAATATGTTCAAAGTCGTCTGCTTCAGAATTTTCGTATGAGAGAACGGGTTAAGATAAAAGTAGAGATCATCCATGGGTTATAGAAATATATAATGGCAGAGGCAGACTCAACATAGATTAGCAGGTCGAACTAATCCAATATCGTGAATATCTACCTACGAACCGTGTAAACCATCCAACTTTTCAGAAAACCCAATCGAGAACGCCCTTTACTCAGTAAATCAATACATATGCTGACTACATACATTTAAGATTGAAGAATAATACAGATGGGAAAAATATAACGTGTAACGGGACGTAGATATCTACGTCCCTGGTATAACTGTTCTTTCTTTTTTATACAATAATTTAAAATTGATAAAAGAATAAAACTCGCGTCAAATGAAGTTCATTAGAGGATTTAATTTCATCAAGTAGAACACAGTGATGCTGGTTAGACGACATGGTGCATTCTCATATCTGACATGACTCGACTAAGAGTTTTTGTATCGTGTTTAACGTCGCTTTCAACACTGTTTCAGTTATATCACGATGTTTTCCTCGGTACGTTACCAGTACGTCTAGTCCATTTATCCCGAGGAAAGCGAATCAGGCCTCATGAATCGGGCCTCATGAATCGGGCCTCATGAATCGGGCCTCATGAATCGGGCCTCATGAATCGGGCCTCATGAATCGGGCCTCATGAATCGGGCCTCATGAATCGGGCCTCATGAATCGGGTCTCATGAATCGGGCCTCATGAATCGGGCCTAATGTTACTGAACGACAGTATGGAAAGCAGCCATTACCATTTTAAAAAGTCTCTTGTTTAACCCTTCCCCTCATACGACAATTCTGCAGCAGACGACTTTGAATGTATTTTGTCAAAACATAGAAAATCTCCATAATTGAATGGATAACCTATGACAAAAAGTGGAAAACATTGTGGCAAAAGGAGAAATTGCACGTTTTGTGCAATTTCTTCTTTTGTTACTATGTTTTTAAAAAGCCGTCTGCTGCATGTTTTAACCCTTTCCCTCATACGACAATTCTGCAGCAGACGACTTTGAATGTATTTTGTCAAAACATTGAAAATCTCCATAATTGAATGGATAACCTATGACAACAAGTGGAAAACATTGTGGCAAAAGGAGAAATTGCACGTTTTGTGCAATTTCTTCTTTTGTTACTATGTTTTTAAAAAGCCGTCTGCTGCATGTTTTAACCCTTCCCCTCATACGACAATTCTGCAGCAGACGACTTTGAATGTATTTTGTCAAAACATAGAAAATCTCCATAATTGAATGGATAACCTATGACAACAAGTGGAAAACATTGTGGCAAAAGGAGAAATTGCACGTTTTGTGCAATTTCTTCTTTTGTCACTATGTTTTCACAAATCCGTCTGCTGCAGAGGCGTCAGAGAGGGTATATATGAGGGAAAGGGTTATTTAGGAAACGGTTAAAATAATTATGAGACAAGAGAAAGTTAAATTGTTGTTCTAAGGTTTTGACTCCCTTCTCAGCGACTTTTCACCTTATTTTGCCCAGTGATTTTGTGAAATGCAACGCAAGAAATCGCAAGAATTCGCAAAATTGTGGGAACAAAATGACATGCGAGATCGCAAAATTGTGAAGATGTCGAAGTGCTGGCATATGTAGCTCTCTACCTTGCAGAATTTTGATACAGCAATCTGCACCTAAGATCATACTTCCAAGCTACATTTTTTCAGCAGTGTGGCAACTAAATACGAGCAATTCTTCTTCAGCCTCAATGTTTTTCAAAAGTCGTCTGCTAAAGAAGATATGTCAAAATACGTCTGCACCTGGGAATAGGGCTAAATATTATTCTCCGCCGAAAGAAAGGAAATCTCAAAACTGTAATATTCTTATGAAGGAATCCCGTCCTGCACCATTGGGTCCGTATTGAGGAACATTTGTAAACAGTCTACGTAGGGGATTTGTGTCGTGTTTTGGTTCGGGTTGTTAAAATTATAAAAACATCATCGTTCCTATTTAATCACCTGGGGCGAATCACTGCGGGTACGAAGGTGCCGGTGACAGTTGAACATATGCGATTACAATTGTAAGTTGGTCAGAGAGGCTGCGGTTTATCCTTAACTTTTTTTCAATTGAAAGTAAAACTTTTTTTTTCTTTTTTTGGAAAAAACAAATTTAGTACTAGAATTTGAAGTCTACCATTTTAATGTAAAAGTCTGGAATTTCCTACGCCCTGAAAATAGGACTCATTACTTGCTCTTATTTTATCTGTTCTTACTGTGCTGTATGGGATTCTGCGTGTTCATATCGGAAATGAGGGGAAATGGGAAATAGGAATTGGGAAATAAAAAAAACTGTCCTGCTATCTCCTTAGACTTAATCCTTTCCCTCATATAGACGCTTTCTGACGCCTCTGCAGCAGACGACTTTTTGAAAACATAGTGACAAAAGAAGAAATTGCTCAAAACGAGCAATTTCTCCTTTTGCCACAATGTTTTCCACTTTTAGTCATGGGTTTTCCATTCAATTATAAAGATTTTCCTTTTTTTGAACAACATATGTTTAAAGTCGTCTGCAGAATTGTCGTATGAGGGAAACAGTTCGTCTTTTTTTTATTAATTTTAATGGGGGAATGGGGATCTATTTTGACAAAATAAAGATTTCGTCTGTCGACACTGGAAAGGTTGTTGTATAAAGAGTGTATGCAGATTATATATAACTTTACTTAAGTGACTTATCCCAGCATGAGAGAAAGAGACAGACAGATACACCGACAGAGATACAAAGAAGGAAACATGTGCATACATACAGAGAGAAAGAGAGGGGGGGGAGATATATATATATATATATATATATAGAGAGAGAGAGAGAGAGAGAGAGAGAGAGAGAGAGAGAGAGAGAGAGAGAGAGAGAGAGAGAGAGAGAGAGAGAGAGAGAGAGAGAGGGGGAGAGAGAGAGAGAAGACACACACACACACACACACACAGACAGAGAAGGGGAGAGAGAGAGAGATGGAGAAGGAGAGAGAGAGAGAGAGAGAGAGGGGGGGGGAGAGAGAGAAAAAAAAAAGACAGACAGACAGGCAGATTGACAGAGACACACTACACTCACACGCAGAGAGAGAGAGAGAGAGAGAGAAAGAGAGAGGTAGAGAAGTGCCACGTCTATTTATTAATAATACCTTTATATAAAGAGATCTTCCGTTTTTTACCTATATGTTTTTTCAATATCGCCAGCTGCAGTATATGGGAAAGGATTAAGAAGCTATCCGATTACCAAACTCAATTAAAACATCGATAAGGATGTTATGGATGGTCAACAATCCGATCCCAGGGGTCATCCTCGGGAAATTCCGACTCTCGATAAATACACCCTCAGCCCACACTCATGTTTTTCTTACCTTCAATTGTATTTTATGTTATATGTTTTGCAGAATAATGCAATATTTTAGATCTAATAAACTAATTAGTTTAGGACCATTAAACTTAATATTTTAGATCCATTAAACTTGATAGTTTAGGACCATTAAACTTAATATTTTAGATCCATTAAACTTAATAGTTTAGGACCATTAAACTTAATATTTCAGATCCATTAAACTGAATATGTTAGATCCATTAAACTCAATATTTTAGATCCATTATACAATATTTGTTTATTTATTAATAAAAAGAAATTACCTTCAAAGCATTTCACCGATTCGAAAAATATTGATGTATTAAAAGGCTGTTTCTATTTTCTATGAGTTGTAAAGAATGTATATCTTCCTAATTAATCCTTTCCCGCTTGCAGTGGCGTTTCACGCATCTACATCAGACGTCTTCTGGAAACATTGTAGCAAAAGGAGAAATTGCTTATAATAAGCAAGTATTAAAACGTAATCTGTCGATTACTGTTTTCAAAATTCGTACGTCGTGGAGTGTCAAAAATAGTCTGTATCAAGTAGAGACTTATTCAAGTCTTTTTTATTATACATGTATATCACATCTTCAGCAGACGACTTCTATTTTCATCTCGGCAAAACTATGGATACTCTTTTTCATAGGACTAGCTAGATAAGAGGGAGTGATTAGGTCTTTCCCCACAATATTTCTCTTATAACTCAACTAAATCCTATGTTGTGGGTACTCAAAAGAATCGTCTCACCGAGACGATTCTTTTGAGTACCCACAACAGAGGGTTTAAATGTCGAATAAGGATTTTAGAACATGAACATAGCTCTGCTCCTTTTAATGAAAGTAAGATTATTAATAAAAAAATTTTTATAAAATACAACGTATAGCATTGTGATAAAATGTCAACTACTGAAGTGATGTGTTCAAGGATCGTCTGCTGCAAATGCGTTACCATGTGGAAAAGGGTTTACTGGCAAATTGACAAATTGTCGGCGAAAAGAGGTTGATTGTTTCTTAATTTAGACATTTATCAACTGTAGTTGGTAACGCGATAACAATGGTGTGGACACTTTCTCATTTACGTTTTAGACTAGTTGAAATAAATGTGATGCTAAGTGAATCGTAGATCAATTAGTTAATTAGGTAAGCGAGTTTTAACCCTTTCCCACATGCAATAAATCTGCAGCAGACGACTTTGAAAAACATCTAGTTAATCACTTTGGAACATGTATATATAAAGGAAAGAACAATTATTGAATAAAATAGAAAACATTGTGGCAAAAGGAGAAATTGCAATTTCTCTTATTGTCGCAATGTTTTTTAAAAGTCGTCTGCTGCAGAGGCGTCAGAAAGCGTATGCATGATGTAGCCTCTAGTTCTGGCCACTAAAACTTACAAATTCCTTTATTGATTATTTTTTAATTTTTTTAAGGATCTGTTGTAAATAAAGTTATAATGACGTAAGAATAGAATCAATTGAACCTACGGAGGTGTAGAGTCTAAGACAAAGAAACAATGTAAGAAGTGAAAAGTTAAAACCATCCTGTATGTGTAAGGTTTTAATTATAATGATTTGCGTTGTTCTACAATGAGTAACCTTCACCTAAAACCATAACTAATCAGCAGTACTTATCAACACCACTGTCAGCCATTGGAACATTTCATTGTATGTGTCTGTATCTCCATAAACCGTAGCTTAACATTATGATCGTAAAACGTTCTGATACAGGGTTAGTTTAATAATATTGAAATTAAAAATATCAATAAGTGGACGATAGTATAACGTTCTGATTTGGGATACAGGGTAAGTTTAATAATATTGAAATTAAAAATATCAATAAGTGGACGATCATATAACGTTCTGATTTGGGATATTATGTTTGTTTAGTAATATTGAAATTCAAAATATAAATAAGTGGACGATCGTATAACGTTCTGATACAGGGTAGGTTTAATAATATTGAAATTAAAAATATAAATAAGTGGAAGATCGTATAACGTTCTGATACAGGGTAGGTTTAATAATATTGAAATTAAAAATATAAATAAGTGGAAGATATAAATAAGTGGAAGATCGTATAACGTTCTGATACAGGGTAGGTTTAATAATATTGAAATTAAAAATATAAATAAGTGGAAGATCGTATAACGTTCTGATACAGGGTAGGTTTAATAATATTGAAATTAAAAATATAAATAAGTGGAAGATCGTATAACGTTCTGATACAGGGTAGGTTTAATAATATTGAAATTAAAAATATAAATAAGTGGAAGATATAAATAAGTGGAAGATCGTATAACGTTCTGATACAGGGTAGGTTTAATAATATTGAAATTAAAAATATAAATAAGTGGAAGATCGTATAACGTTCTGATGCAGGGTAGGTTTAATAATATTGAAATTAAAAATATAAATAAGTGGAAGATCGTATAACGTTTTGATACAGGGTAGGTTTAATAATATTGAAATTAAAAAATATATCAATAAGTGAACGAACGTGTAACTTTCTGCTTTGGGATAATACAGGGTAGGTTAAATAATATTGAAAATAAAAATACCAACCTTTGGACGACCGTATTCATAACGTTCTGTTTTGGGATTCAAGGTTAGTTAAATAATATTGAAATTAAAAATATCGATAAGTGGTCGATCGTATAACGTTCTGCTTTGGGATAATACAGGGTAGGTTAAATAAAATTGGGATACAAAGTAAGTCTAATAATATTGAAATTAAAAATAAAGTTCTAATTTGAGATACAGGGTAAGTTAAGTAAAAATCTCAATACGTTCAATACGTTAAATAATATTGAAATTTAAAATATAAATAAGTGGACGATCGTATTACGTTTTGATTTGGGATACATTGTTAGTTTAATAATATTGACATTACACATATCAATAAGTGGTCGATCGTATGATGTTCTGCTTTGGGATACAAAGTTAGTTTAATAATATTCTATTTAAACATATCCATTAAGTGGACGATATTAAGTATTGGTGATATTAATATTGTATATTATTAACCCTTTCCCGCATACACCACATCTGTAGCTGACGACAAATCTCCATAAATTATAAGATATTTAACGATTAGAGTTGAAAACAGTGTGGCAAAGGGGGGAAATTGCTCATTATTTTTGAAAACATTGTGACAAAAGAAGAAATTGCACGTTTTGTGCAATTTCTTCTTTTGTCACTATGTTTTCAAAAATAATGAGCAATTTTCTCATTTTGCCACAATGATTTCAAAAGTCTTCTGTTGCTGATGTGTCAAAATAAGCCTGCATGTGGATTTCTGGAGCATCTTTCAATGCTATTCTTGTATCGTCATTCAAATATTTTAGCTGTTTACCTGATATAAGAAACTACCCTATGGGTTAATTATAACTTCTGGAAATTGAAGAATAATTTTTGAATAATAATGAAAATATTTTTGAAAATGCGAACCTACCCATTTTAACATTTACCCCACTGTGTTTCTTGGGAAACTGGTATCACGGCCCTAGGTGTTTTTGCAATATTTACGAATATTATTTGCTAAGAATCGATAGATGAGAAGTGAACAATGAAGACCAGAATAAGACGAATTTGCTGGCTGATCTCGGTCAATACTGTTCGTAAATATTATTTACAGCAGCGTTGCATGATAAGCCAAGGTTGCTTAACATCGTGTATAGCGGGAACATTGTCAAGCAAACTCTCTTTTTCTCAACAATGTTTTCAAAAGTCGTCTATAACTGTGACGTATTACAGTGTTATTTAACCGCAGACACGACCATTTATGTTACTTATGCGATTGAATAAAGACGGGTTCGATATTTCTTTGTCTGTTGTTTAAAGAGCCACGTCATACGGCCGACCTTTCTAAATGTTTAAACATGAAACCTTGTATACATCAGATTACATTCTAGCACAATACTCTTCTGACTATATCATTTGATTAAGATTTGTCAAGAATGATTTCAATGGATAAGACAAACATTTTATCAAAATAACACCTTTTTTGTACATCAATGGGAGATATATTTTATAAAAAAATAAACATTTGAAAATACCGTAATAATATTTTTTAGTCGAACACCGACTAGACTAAACAGGTTACGCTGAATTTATGAACACAAGAAGATGGTCGCGTAATGCGATGACAGACCGTCTGACCAGTGAAGACCCAGGCGAGCCTGCGCCTCAACGCAGTCTGATTAAGACTCTCACTTAACGCTATCTCATCCGACAAGCACCATAGAAGCTTCAAATCTAAAACGGGTACACGAGTAGGCAATTTCATTATGATCGTCATGACTTGTAGCAACTCCGACGGTCAGTTTGTGTATCGCCTGGCTCAAGTTTCCCCTTTTCGACGTCACGACGAAGTCTAGTTACGTTACATTATAACGATAAGATCGAATCGTTTAGAACCAACTGTCAAAACTCCCACACTGTTAAATGATTCCCACATACAGTCGCTTTCTGACGTATCTACAACTGATGAGGTTCTAACACATTGTGACAAAGGTAGACATTGCTTATAAATGAGCAATTTGTTCATGTGTCACGATGTTTGCAACTCTATTCAATACTTATACCTTCATTATAGAGATTATTCTTATTTTCTTCCTATATGTTTTCAAAGTCGTTTACTGCAGATATTTTTTATGTGGTATCGAAAAATCCGAGATTTGATGCCGATCTCACAAACCCATGATCATTATAAGAAATACGGAGGTTCAGAGTAGAACATGGTCGAGTTAAATTGCGAATGGCACAGAATGAAGACAAAACAAAATCACACAGAAAAGAAGGTTGCTATGTCAGCGACTTCCGAATAGATCTGATATTGGTATTTGTATTTATTCTAAATCTAAATCACTTTATTCATTTGTTTTAATTCTCTTATCAACATCATCTACTTTCAAATATAAACGTATAAGCGTTTAATCAACGAAACACTTCTATGTTTGTAAGTAAAGGGTTAATCCACTAAGAAATGAAATGAGCCGTCCCGCGGGAAAACCAACATTATGGACTCTGCGTTATGTATCGACCCAGATCAGCCTGCGCAGTCCGCGCAGGCTAATCTGGGTAGCCACATTCCGTCCCAGGTGGATAGAGGTATTGAGTAATGCTTCTTGATACAGAAAATCCACAGGAGGCGAACATTATCTTTCCGGGTTCGCCTGTGCGGCATGCTTAGGCTGATCAGGGTCGATACTTTACGCAGAGACCACAATATTTGGTTTTCTCGCGGGACGGCTTAAATTAGGACTTGATAACACACTGACAGATAAGACAAATAGAATATACGAGGGCATCTAAAATTTCTACGTGATACGTGCTTTAATCGGAGAACTGAGAGAGGTAAGAACTGATTTCTCACGAATTCCAAATTGACTTTTCCACAACAAATCGTAGGAAAAACACGTACAAATCTAAAACCGTGACATGCTAGAACGCGCCTTCATCGTGTATACACGGCAATTGTGACTGTTTAGATGAGCTTTTGTAACACCATGCATAGGTCTGTCTAAGCCGTCGTTGTAATTATTCTCATCATAGTTAAGACTAAAGACTGTTTAGCAAATTGACTTTTTTACTTAATACGAATTGTGCCAATGATTGCTCGGCGGAAGCCTGTTCGTGAACAATGTAAGGGCCTTTATACTTGACGTGATTTATAAGTAAGTGGACGAAGATAAGACTCGTTTCGGAGATGATTTATTTAGATTTGATTGATATTAAACTGTCATCTTCATATTTGAGCTGATGTTTACTTCCCCGGCATCATTTGATGTTTATTTCTAAATAAATAATTGAAATTGATATAAACGCAGCAGTTAAAAACAACTTACACAACACCCATTCTGTCAGAATGTCGATGCATGCACCAACACAATTAATGATTTTGTTAATAATTGAATACTGGCTGGCAATATTGAAAAGTCGAATTTGATATCAATTCTATATAGAGAAACTTTTACTGAATATAACATAACGTGCGATCTTTCTGATGTACAGACAGAATGAAAATGGTAATTTTATCAGCCTAAACTCTTTCTAAATATAATGTAGAACGAACTATACATGTATTTAGTTATGTGACATTTTTTAACGTGATTTGTACAACACATATTCGTTGTTGTGGTAGACAGTGAATCAGATGTAGAGCGCAGGTCACGTGATCAAAAGGTCCCGGATACGATTCCCGGGAGAACGGAGCCACCCGTGTTTGGATCTCTTCACGCACTCGGCATGAGTGCTAGTTATATATATCGGATGCAAACGTCAATTGATTAGTACATATGTTCATATAACTTACTTGAATATCATTGTACAATGAATACCTCTTTAGAAACTTTAACGAACTACTTTATGAAGATTGTATTAATTGTTTAACCCTTTCCCTCATACGACAATTCTGCAGCAGACGACTTTGAACGTATTTTGTCAAAACATAGAAAATCTCCATAATTGAATGGATAACCTATGACAAAAAGGGGAAAACATTGTGGCAAAAGGAGAAATTGCACGTTTTGTGCAATTTCTTCTTTTGTCACTATGTTTTCAAATAGCCGTTTGCTGGAGAGGCGTCAGAAAGCGTCTATATGAGGGAAAGGGTTTAGCAATAAATTACATTAAGCCAAAGGTAGAATGGATCCTTAATTGCAAATAAATTGACTGAGCTTTGGGTTGAGTATGGCGACATAACCTATGTTAAAATTCTCTTATCTGAAGATAAGATAAAATAATTGGAATGATATATAGTATATGACACGATGAGACTACACATACACTACTAGCGAAAAGTTTATATTCTTTTGTTAGTATTGTGTTTTACCCCGGTTTCAACAGATCTGTAGTCATACCATGGCGTTTCCTGGGTGATTTACCAGTACTTCCGGTATTGTTTATCCTGACAACGATACATCAGTCGCAATTTTGTCCCCGCAGAACAGAGCACCAAGTATGACAGATACACCTAAACGTTTATAATCTTTGGTATGACTCGACAGGGTATCAAACTCTGGTATCCTGCCCAAAAGGCGGTCGCTCTTACATCAATAATTCAACATCATTTGTAACTGTTTTTGTTGTCTCTCATAACATTGGTTGTAATGGCTTCCTTCTATGAGGCTTAATGTTGCTAGAAAACGACTGATGCATCGGTATAAGCAAAAACCTACTGGTAATAACGAATGAGCCGATCCGCGAGACAATCAACATTGTGGACTCTGCGTAAAGTTTCGACTCAGATCAGCCTAAGCATGCCGCGCAGGATAACCCGATCATACATTTTTCGCCTCCTGTGGATTTTCTGTTTCAGGAATCATTACTCTATATCTCAACCCTCCTGAAACGGAATGGGTCGGCCCGAATTAGCCTGCGCGCAATGTGCAGGCTGATCAGGGTCGATACATTACGTAAATGTCGATTTTCTCGTGGAACGGCTCAGATTCACATGTATCATTATCCCATTTCAGAAGGATATATACGATGAAGGACAAGTCCAAGAATGCCGCGAGGACGCGGCGGGAGAAAGAGAATGCGGAGTTTTATGAACTGGCTAAAATGTTGCCATTGCCCACCGCCATCACTAGTCAACTGGACAAAGCTTCGATAATACGTCTTTCCACGAGTTATCTAAAAATGAGAGCAGTGTTCCCAGATGGTAAGTTTGATTTCATTTTCCCTGTCAACGACATTATAGTTTACGGTACATTGTTAAAACACAATATTAATAAATTACAGAGCACGGATATCAAAATTGATGGTTTTTAAATAAATGTCAAAGAAATCGATCAAATTATCAACTTTTATAATCGATCTTGTGTCATACACATAAACAGAAGATCATAATTAAACTGAACAGAAACTAAGGCTGATCCCAATCGTCTTCGCTGGTCGCAAAGTTCCGGCTGCTCGGTTTTGTTACTTCGAAGCTTCAACTCTCCAAGGCCAATGTCATAAAAGATGTATGGCATTCTCGGAGGCCTGTGTTCGTAACCCTTTCAATGATGACTTTCTAAAAATGGACATGTCCTGCTTTTGTACTTGGAAAAGCCCATAGCGGGTTTTAGGAATATTCAGATATGATATTGAGGTGAACAGTTTATACCCTGGATAGGCGGATACACCGGTCGGCCTGGGCCTATACTGGAGAAACATGCTTCACAACAATCGGTTCCTGCTAAACAGGAAAAATCTTTATAAATAAATATAATATACCTGAAAGAAGGTTGACAACATTATGGCAAAAGTAGAAATAGCTGGTTTTGAGCAATTTCTCCTTTTGCCAAAATGTTTTCAAAAGTCGTCTGTTGCAGAGACGTTCAGAAAGCGTCTATATTAGGGAACGCTTCAAGTTAACAAAGCCTTCAAGACTAGTAAATGGCAACTATATATACATTTTAACGCTTCATCATCACAATATATAGGTCACACCATATTATTTAATGTGTGTTCAATATGATTCATCCGGATGCTTTCTGTGAATTGTACCATCATTCCTTATGCAGTCAGTCTCTTGAAAATAATTAAATAAATCATAACTTGGCGGTTGTATCCTAAAGTATATTTTGATATCGATGACGTCATAATAGTACGCCATACTTTTTATCTATTTTGGGTAAGATAAAAAGACAAGTAGGTCATTAAGCAAATACGTCATTTGCATATTTTAATTAGCAGTTTTCGTTTATTCATGTCATTTATCAATTCAGGAAAGTCAACATTATTGCAAATGCGATCTGTTAAGAAAAAATCAAGCTGTGTATTCGCACAGTTTGATATGACACTGCCCTGTTCGCCGATTAGTCACACATCGATTCAATAAACTTCTAACACACTTCATACAGATGATATATCAGACATCGAAAATGTGCATGCAAATGATCTATTCCTGCCATAAATGTGCGAAGGTTGATTATCCTGAAGCAGGGATCAAATGTTAAAAGAACAACAAATGTCCTTCTATACCACAAAAGAAAAGACACTAAGTAAACAAATACTGGGGAAAACGGAAATCCCACACTATAGACCCGTTGGTAACACCTGACGGATAGAGCAACACCCAGACTGGGCCAATTAGCATTTTAATAAAGATCTATCTGTGTAGTGTATTGCTACACATTTCAGTTGAGCGCGTCATGTGTAAGGAACCCTAGTTTAAAGATGTAGACCGTCCTAGATTTGAATTATTTTAAGATTATCGAAAACAAAATATGTTTCCGGTCAAAGAATGCCTGCTGTAGGCCTTCCACATTTCTAATTGGCAGGAAGCTCTTCTGTCGCCATTACTTATGCACAGGCGTATTTGAATCGTGCATTATAAACAAAATTGATATACCTTCTGGCATCATAAAAACATGTACATTAATATCGCAGTTAAACTAGTTTGGCCTGACTTCGATTCTTACATATAATACTGTATTACAGTTTACATTGTTTGGTGTTTACTACCGCTATCAACAATTTTACAGTTATATCACGGGGTTTCCGCGGTTAGTTACCAGTACTACTGGTACATTTATACTGATACCAGCCAGTCAGTCGTAATGCTAACCCCGCAATTCTGAGCGCTGAGGAGTGCAGCAACTACCATTCATAAAGTATTCTTACAGTTTACAGAACAGAACAGTAGTTATATTTGTACAACTTGAGGCGTATTGATATATATATGTACTTCTTGATCGGGTTGCAGTCTCGAGTGAGACTGTGCATACATATATAGTCTTTTGAACCGATCATGTTTGTCTATGCAACAAGATCCATTGTTTGCGATTAATTGACTTACTTTACGGTAATCAGAGGGGGGGGGGGGGGGTGGGGTCATATCTCCACCAGGCGGCAATCCCTTCAATTTATGTTTCAATAAAGAGAACATAAACACGACTTACAAGTGCAAGGCGGTAGGTACCATTGACCCTTTAATCATTTTCCTGACACGGACGTCTTACGGTTTTGCAACAGACATCATTTTGAAACATTCATAAAGCACTGAACAGTGAAGTACAAAAGAAAACCAAAAACAAGTAAAACATATGCATTTGGGTCAATTTAGACGACTTACAAATAAACACCCACCAGGTGTTATCATCTGTTAGGAATTGTTTGGTGTTTTACGCCGCTTTCAACAATTGTTCAGTTATATCACGGCGTTTCCTGGGTAAGTTACCAGTACTACTGGCCCATTAATCCTGACACCAAAAGTAAGTCTTAATGCTTACCCCGCAACCTCGACGCCCAGGGAGGAGAGCCATTATCACTTTTGTTTAAGTCTTTGGTAGAAAAAACAAAAACACGCTGTGACAGATTGCTCAAATTTAAAGAGGCAAAGTAAGCTGTGCGCTCGGAAAACCAACCCTATCGTACTTACACTAATTGTAGATAAAGCTATAATGGCACAGTTATGTTACATCAAACAAATTCAGAAGTTTTTCAGACGTTTCTAGAAATAGTACGTGAATAGTTAGGAAAAGGGAGCATGTCCAGATAAGATATAATTGATAAAAAGAAAATTAATTTGAACAGATTTGGTCTGCAGGGACTTTGTCTGCATTGAAAGGCAGTAAAGGTTAAAACGCATAGACAAAGATTAATCTGAAGATTCGTGCAACTTTATCTTGTTCGACATGTGTTCGCTTCCCATATATTAACCCTTTCCCTCATACGACAATTCTGCAACAGACGACTTTAAACATATTTTGTCAAAAAATAGAAAATCTCTTCAATTGAATGGATAACCTATGACTAAAAGTTGAAAACATTGTTGCAAAAAGGAGAAATTGCTCGTTTTGAGCAATTTCTTCTTTTGTAACTATGTTTTCAAAATGTCGTCTGCTGCAGAGGCGTCAGAAAGCGTCTATATGAGGGGAAATGTTAATACTTAGCAATTAAAAGTAGGAATTAATTTTGTTATGGAAGGACTGTTAATCAATCTAGGGCAGCAATAGGGTTAAAATGAAATACAAAATTGAGATACACTGTTATCTATAGATACGATGTGTACCACACTCTCGATATTGGTATGACACGGTTCCGTGGCCTCCCATATTTGAGTAGGTTATTTAGAAACATTCCAAAAAGTACCATTGACATGCTACTTATGGCCTTCAAACATATTAGATCTATACAAAATACACTGATCAAAGGAAGCCATATAATACAGAGTCAAAGTACTTATAACCCAACCCTTCATTTCGTCTTGAGTATTTAACTGATTTTTTTACCAGTGAAACTAGGCTGTCAGCTGACACCAACTTTGATACTTTTTGTTGACAGGGGTATCTGTGAATTGCCAAAATTAAACATCCTAAAAGTAATGAATATTTGTATCCGACATGAAATTGCATTTTCAAGATAGAATCGACATTCCAATCAGCGCTTTTCACTAACCCTTTCCTACATACAGACAGCATTTAACTCCTCTGCAATAATAGTCTTCTATTAAAAACCTTGTAGCTATAGGGAAAACGAAATTTTCTTCTCTTCCCACAAAGTTTGCAACTGTTTTAAACTGTTATATTTTAATTTTAGTTTTTTCTATTTATTGTCTTGATTGTTTTCTTATGTAGAACGGTTTTAAGTCGTAAATGCCTAATCTTTCTCCATATACGAAAGTAAAAGACTTTTCCAAATTGACATTTGCTGTTGAAAAGAAAACATTCTAGATACATGTAGGTCCTATTCTCCGAGAAAATTGTGGGGACTTTCTCTAACAACGTTTTCAAAAATTCGGCTGCAGGACGCACGGGAAACCAATAAGTCGTTTGCGTTTTCGATTTAAAGCAGTGGCTGGCATCCCTGCAATTTTGAAAAAGAAAGCAGTCATTCTGGACTGATACGTTAGCGTTGAAAACTGCATCCTTGCAGCAGACGACTGTTGGAAGCATTGTGAGAAACGGATACAATGCTCCGTTCAACTCTGTGTACACAGAGAACGTATGTGTGTACCATTTCCTCAAATGTTACGTCTACAGAGAACGTACGTGTGTACCATTTCCTCAAATGTTACGTCTACAGAGAACGTATGTGTGTACCATTTCCTCAAATGTTACGTCTACAGAGAACGTATGTGTGTTTCATTTTCTCAAAAGTTGCGAAAGCAGACAATATAAAATTAGCATACAAGGAAACCTGTATTAACCCTTTTCATCATACGACAATTCTGCAGCAGACGACTTTGAACATATTTTTAAAAAATAGAAAATCTCTTTAATAAAATGGATAACCTATGACTAAAAGTGGAAAACATTGTGGCAAAAGGAGAAATTGCTCGTTTTGAGCAATTTCTTCTTTTGTCACTATGTTTTCAAAAAGCTGTCTGCTGCAGAGGCGTCAAAAAGCGTATTTATGAGGAAAAGGTGTAATGTTCATTTGCCTTAAATATTCATTGAAAGGACCTGAGCGTTCGGTATATGAAATTCCATAACTTCAGTACTGACTGCAAACACCTAAGCAGAAATAGATAGATAGATAAAGTCGAAAAGTTTGTGAAGGTTAGATTTCCTACGCCGTGGTGGTTTTGAAAATCGAGACCGGAGAGTTTTGAACACCTGTGCGCACAATGTGGTTATTTAAATTTGCAGGGAGAGTTGACACGAAAAAAACCTATGGGCTGGGGTATGAACATATTGAAGTGGGGGATAGCTTTACATTACCTTGCGTTTTTACCCTTTATCTTATACAGGCCCTACCGACCTTATTGCTATCCCGTTATTATAAAGCGATGGTATTGAAGTTGGGGGCTGGCTCTTTATAACCTGTTATACATACCTTGCGTTTTAAAACCCTTTCACTTATACAGACTCAACATTCTTAACCTTGCTAACGTTATTATAATGTGATGGTTTTGAATGCCATATGCGTGTACCGATAATGGTTATGTCATCAGTACGCTTTCTATTATACAGACTCAACATTTTTAACCTTGCTAACGTTATGATAATGTGATGGTTTTGAATCCATATGCGTGTATCGATAATGGTCATGGCATCAGTGCACTTTCTCTTATACAGATTCCAAATTCTTAACCTTGCTAACGTTATGATAATGTGATAGTTTTGAATGCCATATGTGTGTACCGATAATGGTCATGTCATCAGTACACTTTCTACTATACAAACTCAACATTCTTAACCTTGCTATCGTTATTATAATGTAATGGTTTTGAATGCCATATGCGTGTACCGATAATGGTCATGTCACCTGTACGCTTTTTCGTAAGGTGGCATCGAGTCAGATTCATGAATCAGCCACAATGATCGAGCCAAGTTAACTCGAAAGGGCATTGTATCAGAGCTATAAGATAATGGTAAGTTTTTTACGTTCTAAAATCCTTACTTTATCCTCTAGCCCTATGATGTGGGTACTCAAAAGAATCGTCTCAGTGAGACGATTCTTTTGAGTACCTACATCATAGGGTTTGGTTGAAGGATACGAGAGATATTGTGGGGGAAAGAGCTGTATATTATCTGGACCTCTGTTGTATATTACATTTACCTCTGCTAATCTCGTTGAATCTTGCTCCAAATTTATAAATGTTTAATCCGTGCTCAAAATTTGTGCTCAAGTACCTGATTATTCAGAAGCAAATTCGCTCTCACAATTGAGCAATCAGAAGTCTTTTTTGGAGCATGGCGTTCATTTCTGAGCATTGAGAACGTTTTCAGAGTTTTATAGTTTCTGATCCAGGTTAAACCTCGGTCCTTACTTACTTACTTATCAAAATTCCGGAAATACGGAGATTTCTTCTATCTCTGGTAGGTCACTATTCGTTTCCAAGATGGCTGACATGTCTTATGACCAAAAAAAACAAAGTAATCCTCTTTTTCTAAATTCCAATCGGAACATTCTCGGACCATTTTATTGTCGTAAGAAGTCCAATGACAAACTTTAGATTCTTACCTCCGATGTCTTATTTTCCTTAATGGCCGATCGCGACTCGATTGAAGTCATTACATGGGGAAATGTACAAGTTGACCTTTCTGAACCTTTCTGAACAGCGTCTGTTCAGACCACCCTGTTCACCTGCTCAGTCGTATCAGGTTCAAAAACATGTTGACAGAATATTCCAATAAGTGCATGTAAGGCACATGTGATCTGTGTATAGACCCCAATCAGATTCTACAGATGCACTGGGTGATTTGTGTCTACACTGTTCACAAAGGCGAACTGGCACGTTTTCCTATGGATCGGCTCATATATACGATTTCATGGTATTCTGTAATCTCATTCAAAAACACATTTATCTGTTATGAACCATGTATAGCCTTTGTGGTTAGGATTGATTTCATTAATTCCACTTCATTGCGTGGGAAATGTGACATGTGACTTTTTTTTTTACTACACTTTGACCGATAAGAATTTGAGAGTCATAAAAACCGTTCCCATGTTATATATCGCATTTTAAAAATCATCTTCGAACAGTTCAGACCATTATTAGCCTGCGTTATAGGCGCATCATTATATTAGTCTGCCCTTAGACTCAAGAAGCTAGAATATCAGGTGATGAGCTAAGAGGTATGGTGCTGTTGGTCGCTAACAAATCATCAAATCTCAATAACAAATAACTTCAAATATTTAAATGATAATCTGGCAGAAATCTAAACAAAATATATCAGAAACTATTAAGGGAAAATGATGAATAGCTCCTGTACGTTTTACCAGTATTTTAGTTGGCTTATTTATTGGTCTTGTACCATGCATGGTTATAAGTAATGGTCAGTTATAGCGGACGTGTACAATCACGTGACACCGTCAGTCAACGTCATCGTCAGTCTTGAAACGGTATATTCGTTTTAACCCTTTCCCCTCATATAGACGCTTTCTGACGCCTCTGCTGCAGACAGCCTTTTGAAAACATAGTGACAAAAGAAGAAATTGCACAAAACGTGCAATTTCTCCTTTTGCCACAATGTTTTCCACTTTTTGTCATAGGTTATCCATTCAATTATGGAGATTTCCTATGTCTTGACAAAATACGTTTAAAGTCGTCTGCTGCAGAATTGTCGTATGAGGGAAAGGGTTAAATATCTTTAGAGAAATTTCCATTAATATATTTACAAAATCTGCAACAAACAACAACGAAAACATCTGAATGAGAAACAGAATGGAACGAATGGTCATATATGAATGTAAAGCTACTAAAGAACTCGAGAAGAGGACTAGATAAGGAGGAGTAAACTTGTCTTTCCATATCTTTATTTCTTTTAAGACTACCAAACCCTATGTTGTGGGTTCTCAAAACAATCGTCTCGCTGTGACGATTCTTTTGAGTACCCACAGCATATGGTTTGAGTATCAAATAATAATATTTAGAATACTGACCTTATCTAGAGCTCTGAAGAGAGATTACAGTAATTGATCTTGTAGTAATACGTTAACATCAGGGTCTGTTTCAAGACTACAATCATCATTATAGATGGGTACTTGATGACGGTACCAGTTTCGGACACAGTCAGCTTAGGTCTGTTTCATTCTATTATTGTATGCGATTCATCGCTCCTGTGGTGTAGTCCGCCTCCGGTGCGGGAGGTCGTTGTTTCGATCCTCGGTCGGGTCATACCAAAATACTTTAAAAATGGTACGATAGTGGCTGCCCTCCTTTGCGCTCAGGGTTGCGCGGTTAGCATTTCGACTGACTGGCTCTTGTCAGGATAATTGGACCAATAGTACTGGTAACTTATCCAGGAAACTATCTATTTCTATCTAATTCAGTATTTATAAAGGTTCTGAGAAATTTAGGAAAATGGATATAGGTGATATACAGATTAAAACAACCGACTCATTCATTAGATTCACGTCATGTTGCGACAGATCAAATTTATTCAATATATGTAAATTAGTGCACACACTATTGTTGATAAGAGATGAATAGCCAAACCTTAGTATTAAGCATCCATATATTCTGATCTTTATCTACACTAGTTGCTATTCATTTTATTATATCTATGGTAAATAACAACTACAGGAAAGTAATTTACAAATATTTGTATTTTGTTTAGGGTAAACCTATACATGTATTGTTTATATTATAGACCGGTGGCCTATATATTTGAAATTTTGAATTTTGAAAACAAATAAACAAAATAAGCATCATTATGAGGCAAATTCTCCATGTTTCACAATTGTCGTTAGCTTCTAACATCGGTTTAGTCTGTTCATTACTCGAGTTCTTATCTATGGTATATATTTTGTAACATAGCAACTAAAGGTAAATACAAATAATTATTGTGTGGGGGCCAAACTATATATGTATTGTTTATATTATGGGCCGGTGGCCTAAACATTTAAATAACATATTTGAATCTTGAATGTTCGTTGACACCCGAGCGTGATTTCCAGGCACTGTGTAAACTGTAAAATGGGCTTTGTTTAAACAAAACTTCGATTTTTGTGTATGATTCTTTTCTCTAAACACGATGTGATCAATATATTTCATACTTGTTTAATGTTCTCAATTTAGTTCTTGTTTGAAAAAATGGAGTTAGTATACAAAGTGTGCCAGACTCGGTATTTGAATTTGGCAATAAACATTTTAGTTTAGAAGAAACTTGCGTTTGACTTATGAAAGGTTTAACATGTGCATCCCATCATGCCTGTTACACGAGAGCGTCCTGGAAAAGACAAAGCATTGCAAAACACAGCCATTGTAAAACACAGCCATTGCAAAACACAGCCACATTTCACGAATTGCCTGGTATGGATTTATAGATATAGTCACGAAGCCTGGTTTTCAACGGTGACTTTCACATGGGAGATATTTTGGCAACCTTGACTTTGATCCAAAGAAACGATCCAAAGAAACAATGAAAGGCACCAGTTACATATAAGCTACACTGCTAGTAAATATAGTTATAATCAGACAAGTTGAAATAATGTTATTGAGCAGAAACGAATGTTTGACGCCAGCCCCACCACATTCAAACAACCAACATCATTCCGATTACTATTTTTATCTTTTGGAAATCATTTTATCATGAAAATCAAAGAATGGCATTTAAGAAGCATAACTGGCGTTAGAAGGACTAGTCAAGTACACGTAGTGCAAACTGGTCTAAATCTGTGTTAATCCTAAACGGCAAGGGTACTTTTTCGTGAAATTTGACTCAATTAATAAAGCATAAGTTGATGCATTTTAACCAGCACCAGATCAAGCATTTCACCGATGGGGGTCATAATAAATACTTTAACAAACCGGTAGTTGTGGTAGTTGTGGCTTCTATTCCTCGTGTTAACCCTTTCCCTCATATAGACGTTTCCTGACGCCTCTGCAGCAGACAGATTTTTGAAAACATAGTGAAAAAGAAGAAATTGCTCAAAACGAGAAATTTCTCATTTTGACACAATGTTTTCCACTTTTAGTCATAGGTTATCCATTCAATTATAGAGATATTCTATTTTTTCACAAAATATGTTCAAAGTCGTCTGCTGCATACTTGTCGTATAAAGGAAAAGTGTTAAGGGTTGCGAAGATTACGACTGATGGTGTCATGGTACACTTACCAGCATTACTGGTAATTCAACTGAAAAATACCGTGATTTGACGCGAAAACTGTTGAAAGACTCGAAAACATACTTCATTCATAGAAATTAAATTCACTAGTATTACTACGTTCAAAGTCGTCTGCTGAAGAATTGTAGTATGAAGGAAAAGGGTTAATGGGTTGCGTAAATAGCATTACGACTGATGGTGTCAGGATAGACTTCCCAGCATTACTAGTAATTAAACTGAAAAATACCGTGATGTATCGTGAAAAAGTGTTGAAAGACTCGTAAAAAAACTTCATTCATAGAAACAAAATTCACTAGTATTACTCCAAAAGTCTAATTCCTAATTTGTTTCGGGCAGGGTGAGTGTATTACACTCACCCTGTTTCGGGGGTAGAGTAGAACAACTTGACACCCCACGAGTTAGATAAACAGCCTTGCGGAGGACTGCAAGCCGAGTTGACAAACAATTCGTGAAGAAGACAGTGTAAATGTCGATCCAACTATCTTATAAATTGGAGATTTCACCTTAACACGTGCACTATTGTAAATGACAAATTCCGGACCGGATTAACCCTTGAGTCCCCCGTTTTACCCGTTCCCCTCATACGACAATTCTTTCTGCAGCAGACGACTTTGAACATATTTTGTTAAAAAATATGGAAAATCTCTATAATTGAATGGATAAGCTATGACTGAAAAGTGGGAAACATTGTGGCAAAAAGGAGAAATTGCTCGTTTTGAGCAATTTCTTCTTTTGTCACTATGTTTTCAAAAAAGACGTCTGCTGCAGAGGCGTCTGAAAGCGTATTTATAATGGAAAGGTTTAATAATATTGAAGCATTCATTACCTTTTATCATATGTAAGGCTACTTCAAATTTAAAATAGCTTTTAAAAAATTCTCAAACACAAACGCATGCTGATGCCTCTGCAGCAGACAAAATTCGGGGGGAAATGTGGTAAAAGAAAAAATTGCTCATCATGAGTAAGTGCTCCTTGTGTCATAATGTGTTCAACCTTTTTTTATAATATAATAATATTACTTTCATTTATAGACATTTTTTTCATATTTCACCTAGAGTTATTCTAAGGCGGCTGCAATAGTTCTGTTGTTTGTGAAAAAGGGTTAAAATAAAATAGAAAATAAATGAACAAAATATACAGAGAGTAACATTCTATTTCGTTAAATTTCTATCTGATTTTATCATACAAACTGCAGGCATTTTTAAAAAATAACTTCTTTAATTTCTATTTGTAAATGAACATTCTTAGTTGTACATTCAGGAAACCAAATGAGTGTTTAAACCTTTACCACATACAGACATTTTCTGACGCCTTTGAAGTAGACGACTATTGAAAATAATGCGGCAAAAGGAGAAATTGCTAGTAATGAACAATTAATCCTTATGCAACAATGTTTTTTAAATTTATTAAATAGTTGTTCTTTCATTAATGAACAGTTATCATATTTTCGACTTTATATTTTCAAAGTTGTCTACTGCAGATTTGGTGTATGTGAATTTATCAAAAGAATGAGGTAGAAAACAACTCAATACATTGAGTATAGCGAATAGAGTTGAAATCATTGTCACAAATGTAGAAATTGCTCATCGTGAACAATTTCTCAATTTGTCACAATAATTTCAAAAGTCGTCTACTGCAGGGGCGTAAGAAAGCGTCTTATATGTGAGAAAGGCGTTAAAATTAGTTAATTCGGTATAAAAATGCTACTGCCCGTTCAAAACCGTAAAGCACAATGAAATAGGATAAATTGATGCACCCTGAGAAAATACTTCAACAAAAAGTAAAGTGGTCAATCGACAATGGTTGGTATTTTCATTTATGACTGGTCAGCCACTCTCAAGTGGCATTACTGACCAGATAAAAAGGACAACAATTGATCACCAATTTAAAAGATATAAATCTCAAGAGTCCTCAATCGAAAATCTCGAATTTAACCCATTCCCGCGTACAGCTTTTCTGCAGCGATCGACTTTAAAAACATCTAGGCAAAAATAAGGAAACTATCCATACTTGTTTCTAAAATTATGATTCTTAATGGAATGAAAAATAAGTGTGGCCAAAAAAAGAAATTGCTCATTTTGAGTAATTTCTCCTTTTCTCACATTGTTTTTGGAAGGTATCTTCTGTAGATGCTTCACAATACGTCTGCACGTGAGAAAGGGTTCATTTATTGATCTGGGAGCGGGCAATTTTAAGTCATTGAAGATTAAATCCACACAGAAATTCAAATATTATTAAGAATTTTACATCTATTAAGTTTACACAGTTTAATTTGACAAGCAATTCTCTGTGAAGGTTGGATTTACAGCCCGCATTCATTCAATATCCTTCTCTGCCGGCATCAGAAAGGGGACTTTAATTTATGTAATACCGTAATACTATCTTAAGACCAGCATTAGGGCGGTCAATACGGCATATCGTCTGTATACACTTGACCGGCAACAGACGACATTTCACGCTGTAAAAAGACGTTTCATGAAAGCATTTAGGGAAAATGTGAAATTATGCAAAACGTCAATTGTTTTCTCAGCTCTGTTTAGAAAACATAATTTACTTATAATTTTCTGGAGATCACGTTTTACTTCCTCAGACAATTTCAAACACCATCAATGCCATATTTGATAAACGATTAATAACAATTTGATTTATGTAGATTGATACAAAGTACTATTATTAACAGTAGTTTATGTCGAAATAGTATACATGTATCAAACACTATTTGAATAGGTAAGGGTGTCAGTTGGAGTTGATACCGTATTCGTTAGCTCTTTAACTGCCGAATCTCACAAAGTCGACTCTTCTTTGGAAAAAAATAATGTCTTTGTGGCAAACAATAACTATTTCAGGAGAGACAACTGTTTTGAGCTGTCTCACCTGAATCTGCACTGTTTCCAAAAGCCTTTTATTGCATTTGGCAGTGATAGGGTTAAGGTTTCAAAGGTGAATAATAATAATAAAATAAATATTTCTGTATAAAACACACCGGAGAAAGGGGTTGGCTACGTTTGATACTAGAATCGAATATGATCAATTCAATTTATATCGATTACGACCGTTTAGTTGACCAATGATTTTAATGACATGACATAACATTTGGATGTATAATTTGTTCACCTGGAGAAATAATACCACATTTTATTTTGTGACCAAGTTGTAAGAGCAGAAATTGATACTGGACGTCCCAGCTTCAACCCTTTCTTGCGGTGAGCATGGTATTGCACTGTTACGTCACATAGGAGTCATTGATAAATACATTGAAGGATCATCCACCTACTGGATATGCATCCATTCCAAATAGAGTTGCTTTGTTCATTTTTATTTATTAGCTCGTCTGTTTTTCGAAGGAAAGATAGTCGGGGTATTGTGATAACATTGGCGTCTTCGTAAGCGTCAGCATCTGCGTCGTCACACAACTTAAACCTTACCTCATAACTCAACAACCGTTCAGCATTTTCAAGTGGAACTTATTACACATGTTTCTAGGAACATTACGCATGTCTATAATAAGTCACATAACTCTGGCTTTAATAATTATTCAGTAATGCCCCTTTTCGACTTAGAAAAAAAGACAGATGAGCGTTGGCGTTCGCTCCCCGGAGATCTTGTCCCTCTTTATAGCGGCGTGGACGTATTAAAACTTTTATCAATTGAGGTACACATATATTTAAGACATTGATGAACGGTTCTACAATACAGTTGGCTATCTCCTTTGTTTATATAGCACCTCGACAAGAGGTGAGCACACACTGAAAATCCACTGATTTACTGAGCGCGTAATCCTTATCATATTTCATGGACATTTAAATAACATTTACTCCAAACAAAGTTCACCCTACACATAAAGTGCAGTCTTATCTGGATCTGCTGTGCTTGCTTTCAATTTATCATCCCAAGAAAAACTATCCGCTCCCCATTTACTCAACTGAAGCTGCTTTGACATCATTAAAACAAAATAGATTGGCATCAAACTACATTTATTGGGACCACACTTTCATTTTGTTGTCATAAGATTGACTTTGTCATACAGAACATATGAACCTTCCCGCAAGAAAACCAATATTATGGACTCTGTGTAATATATCGACCCAGATCAGTCCGCGCAGGCTTATCCGGAGCGACACATTCCGTCTCAGGGGGATAGAAGTATAGAGTAGTTATTCTTGAAACAAAACATCTACAGAAGGGGAAAAACGATGAGGACTCTTGTGGCACTGAGATGATGCCAATGCTCGCCCGAGTCTTCCCTGTACGAAGATGCATTTACATGATACCATAAGACCTGGCTCAAATGTGTGGTGGGGGAGGATATTCCTAATATAAACACAGCACATTGTTACACATCTAGGATCAATCATTCCCCAATTAAGCCGAATACAAACGGTCCATGTGTACTTATAATTGCAGAGAAAAGTTCATATTCATGTCAAAAGTAGCGTTAAGTACTGTATTAAGATCTAAATTCAATATGTTATTGTGGTAAAGTTAAATTAGACAACGAGCAAATATTTCCAACCAATACTGCATCATTTATATTAGTATTAAAAGTTTCATATCATCATTGTTCAATTAAATTGTTCACATATAACGAAGTTTTGAATTGTCTGCATTTGAAAAAGGTACGGTGACTTAAGTGTACATGTGGGAATTTGGAAAATTGACTTTGAGTCGAAAATATTGAAGGTAAATGAAGATCGATCATAGTGAACAATTCCTCTTTTCTACAATGTTTCGTTAATTCAAACGTTGATTGTTTCAAGTGCGTCAAATGTCATATGTAGCAAGGTAAGAGGTTAACCTATTTCAACTTTCTTTGTTGCTTGAACCTAAAGGACCACATACATCGTCCTCTTACCACTTGGAGGAGTTCAAGTCCTGTCTATACAAGTCAATAAGTGTGACCTTTTCGTTAAGTAATTAATATCAACACGATTCGAACAGTTAACCTTATATTTACGTCACTTCGGTTTCTTGTGAATCTTTAATGAATCGGCAATGCCGTCGAATGGTTGTCATTGACGAACAACGTTGTACTTTGTAATGGGCGTGTGTCGGGAGACATTTACCAATGGTGCAATCTGCTACAGCCGTGTAAACGACTGACATAACTGGGGTGCAAATGCGTGCCGGACCATTGTGATATGTTCCCTTGAAGTGGTACTAGTTACATTTGAACTGGTATCCCATGCATATGGTACTATGTACTTTTTGCGGACAATGGCAGCTTTTGCGCTTATGTCTACACTAAAGAAACACATGTACTAAAACGTTGCTTCATTATGATACTTCTGTGCGCTTATTTTTTGTTAACATTTCGAAGCCTTTATAACTGACGGTGTACCATTTCAGACTCAATGACACGACCAAATCACTTCTCCAATGTGTGTGCCATAATCCGGAATTAGGTGATTAGTACTTTAAGGCCACGGTGACAAAAATCGTAAAAAACGTGTCACCGAAACACCATTATGCAACATGTTATAACAACCTAAATTACACGTGCTTTATTTCTGCGGCATCGTTCTACGCACGCGTTATATTCAAATAGAAGCAATATGGTGCCCAGTTATTAGAGCAAATGAACGTTTAAAGAGTTGCAATATCTTAAAAGGTCAGTTCTTATTTTTGTTTAAGTGTTATCGTTTGTTAAAAACGACAATTGTTTACATCCAGTACACCTTTCATTATTTTATTAATCCTTTATATTGAGACCATTTTGTTTTTCAACTAAAACGTATTTCCTTTATTTAATGGAAAAAAAAATGCAATTTAAAAAAATGCTCGACCCCTAATAAAAGAGCAACAAATAACATTCAACCGCTTACATTTTACCTCACCGTTCGTTTGACAAAGCCAAAGATTTACCTTCAAGCATGGCCATATATCACCTGGGACTCTTGATTAAGTAATTCGAAGTGTTACATAAATACTTGATAAGACATTGATACAAACCTTTAGATACGCCTATGTAGAAATAAGGGCATCAATCTGGTATGGAAAACTCGGGAAAGAAATAGTTTCGAAATGTAAAGGATAAATCGTAATCTTTCTCAATAGAAGAACACCTGGGCACACACTTGTATCAAATTGGGAATTAACTTTTTCTTCAGTCGGTGTGTCATTCTACGACCTCGTTGTTATGCGTGCAATTTTGTCGAAACCGACGGTGTCATTATTTTCACACAATCCGTGAAAGGCACACAAATATTTATGGGCAGAGGATTAGTTCCGCCAAATCTTATATTTAGTTTATGTTTACGTAGTCAGCCAGAGACGTAAGCCACCGAATCGTCGATTTAAGAGCCGGATCGGGTAAAAAGGGGTATTGTGTCCCATGTAAACAGTGAATACACAGTCGTTCCTATGTTTATGTTCGTGTGCAAGAAGTATAGCTCGGATTAGCCCAATATATAACCTTTGACATAACACAAAACGTGTAGACTCACACGTTTTATGAATATCAACCTTTATGTGATGCTAACACGGAGTCGCAATAAGACTCCAAATCGCCTGACGATGGCTTATATAATTCATTTTCAAAATCAATGTATTTTTTCATGATGCATAAGCATTGGTAAAACTGGTCCATCGATTTCAGTTATTTCACAACGTTTCCTGAGTGAGCTACCAGTTGTACCTGTACTTTGATCCAGTCCCTGGTATACCAGTTACAACGCTATACCCACCATCAGTTGTCCCAAAATGGACCAATAGGTCTTGTGAGACCCGATTTTAACTCGATTCCCTTATATGAAATGATTTAAAGTATTGAACATCGTGAAACATATTAGTATAATTTTAATATACTGGCAGAGTGCAATAACCTCTAAGTAAATGAAAGAATTACTCATGATTGTGTTCACAATGTTTCCATAACCAGTCTACAACCATTGTGTCATATATCGAAAATCGTGGTTGCTGTGACTTTGCTCGCTGGTCTCCCGCTCTCAGAAGTGACGCCTTTATCTCATTACTAGTGCGTCACGTCGTTGGATGTGTGCAACATAACATTTCAAGAATCTGTTCTAAGATATTTCACTCAAGTGGATCCAACTTGGACGTTGGAGTTCCTTTGGCCGTTATCTCATTTCCCAGCGTATCACGTGTTAAATACCCGGGGGATAGATGATGGATGTACAGTTACGGGTATATAATTGAAATAATATTAAAAAACGGCATTAAGCCAAAAGGAAAGAAGTTAAGGGGAGAATCCCGTGTCTGAAAAAGGGTAACACGTAAAATATACACTCTAAATGATGAAAAGGGAAGTTAATGAAATGTACAAGTTTTCGGTTGAAAGATGATTACGTATAGACCAGTGTGAAATATTAATCAAACACGATTAACTGAAATTTCGCCTTCATTAGAATATGACAATAGTTTCTGGGGTTTGACGTCGTTTCAACATAATTTCAGTATAATCCCGGCGGTAGGTTCCTTTTTTTTCCCCTGAAATTCCGGAACAAACTCTCCAGACAATTAAATAGTATTCGTCCTAGGTAACCCGTTGGGTTCTTCTACAATTAATCATTTCAGTCCATCGTTGGAACAGAAATGCATCTGGCCACTGATTTGTGTCAGCCGTTGGAGAGGATTTGATTAAGCTGAGTCGGGTTTCAAACACATGACCCCTGTACTGACGGACCCAGTCTGTTCCCACTGAACTGTCACCGGGCTCGACCGTATTCTGATGAAAAGTATACTGGTTAAATGTTGGGATCAGGGACACTATATTACAATATATGTAATAAAGTGTCACTGTTGGGATCAACAGAATGCATTTCAAAGCTGTTTTGTCAAAATGCATAGTATACATATTTGCAAGACTTTCGTTTGGAGGGGGTATTTGATTGACAGAGCCTTGTCCTTGGGTTATTGCCTTCCATCAATGTCTGTTTAGGAGATATGTTGTGGGAAATATATTCGTGCAAGAGAGTCTCTAGAAAGACTTGATTATATGTATTGGTCGTAGTTATACATCAATCTCAACGAGCAGTTAAGATCAGAACCATACGATCAAGATCTTTAGGTTACAATACACCAAATAAATTCCTTCTTTGTTTCCATGTAAATCGACCAGTTTCAGTCTTCAATTGTCACACTTTCTAAGCGTCCCTCATGTAGAACACCATATATCACTGAACAGGTTACCTCTAAGCTTTAAAACAATCCAAAAGGGGAGGGGGATCATTATGCAAGAAAGAATTCACCAGGCGAAAATGGTTACTGTCATTTTGAACCAAATCGGGTCCGCACAAAACCGGTGTTTATCATTCTCTACTTTCACTTTCAAACAGGGTCAAAATACTAAAAGTGATCAAAATCAATCATTATCAGTGCATCCTATACACATTTACAATGATTTTAAACTCAATGACATACATTCAATACATTCTGGTGATGGTATACACTCATTTCTATGCAAACACCGTTTTTTTAGAGACTATTTTCGATCAGAATGACAGCGGACGTATTTGGCGTAATTTGACATATACATGTACCAGCAAAACCAATTGAACTGTTAATGTAGTGGTAGCCGTTAATATCATGTGGAAACACCTTTTGTTTTTCATAAACATAATTAATTCAAAACTGTGGACGGAATGATAATGATGGTAGTTCTGAATTGTGGCATTTGGAACGGTAGTCCGTCATCCATGTGTATGAATACGTTAATGGGCATTCACCTTTTACATGATCTCGGACATGTAGACGCGTATGATTAGACAAATGTTGAAGAAAGAAAATATTATATTCGATAAAATGTAGAGTTAATTTTTTGTGCTGATTTTAAACATTATGTGGAAATGCTTAATTCCTCCTTTTGAGTTAGTTCTCCTTTTCCAACAATGTTTTCACACGTTGTCTGTCTGCAAATATAAGTACTTTAACACTTTCCCACATGTAGACTCTCTATAAAGCCTCTAGAGCAGACGACTTTTGAAAACATTGTGGCAATAGAAGAAATTGCTCATAAATTAGCAATTTCTCCTATTGACACAATGTTTTCAACTTTATTCAATGATTGTTCCATCATTTCTAGAGATTTCTCTAAACCTTTGTCTAGATTTGTTCAAAGTCGACTGCTGCGGATTTGATGTATGTGGGAAAGGGTTAAAATGTCGTCAGTATCAGTTAAAGGGTGAGAACGAACAAATGTTTTATTCATAAATTCAAATGATTGCATCATTACGAATACGGTTAAGCGTCTGTAACCTTCCGCAAATTAAAAGTTGTTAGATAGTCCGCCTCGAGAGCCCCGGGAGGTCAGTCGGTATCGACGCAGGCTGTCCATCTATGGGTTGTTGCCTACATGTTGTTAAAGCGACTGAACTTCAGATACCCGAATGTCTAAAAATTTATTTTTGTATTTGGGGCATTACAATATGATAAATGACATATTACATACCCCAATAATCGGTGAGATTTTCTTGTTTTCGATACTTTTTCCATCGCAAATTCTACCCTGTCAGTAACGGGGTAAGTATTTTTAAATAAGAAACCCCTTCATCGGGACAATTGAAAACGACTCAAGTTCACTTTATTGATAAAAAACGATACATTTTCTACCCTGGTTTTACTTGGATAACATAAAGAATAACATTTAGGGCGAATTCGAGTCTTCTTTTTTTTTTTCATCCGGATTTCAGACGCTTTAAGGGAAATGGTTCTACATTCTTGGGAAGAGATTGGCTGGCTGAGATAAGATTAGACTGGAATAACATTATGTATGTGAAGAATATGAGTAAAACAGACAAATTGAAAATTGTTTTGTCGAAATACGGGTCTGTATTTAGTGACGGTATTGGTAAAGTTAATGGTATCAAGGGCTCCCTTACACTTAAGCAAGACACTAAACCCAAATTCCTGAAAGCCAGACCAGTACCATACGCTCTAAAACCGAAATCAGAGCAATAATTGGATAGTCTAGAGAGCCAGGGCATCATAAGAAAGGTCAACATTAGTCATTTGGCAACTCCTAGTGTACATGTCGTGAAACCAAAAAGAAGGTCCGAATCCGTTCGAACCCCAGCTCGGCCACCATTGTTTCCGACGTTTAACAAAAGTCACTGAGACAAGCGTCTTTCGTCTTCCACAAGTGGGCTTACAGTCTATGTGAAAAGGCAGCTAGTTGCTTTGAAGTAATGTTGTAAGAAATACTGATGTGAGAACACCAGGAAACACATGAGTAGGTGAACGGGCCGCCGTGATATGATTGAACAAGTGTTAAAAACGGCGTTATTAAACCCCAATCAATCGATCGAAAGATAATAATAATAAAAGAAATAAACGAATTGGGAAAACAAATTACATACGGAGATGTGTCTCTTCCAAACAGAGGGAAACACATCAAGAAAAAACCCCATGAAAGTTCATATAAAGTTATTTCAATTTCATCCATTAAAAAAATCAATTTTGATACATTTTCTGGGTTAAAAATTGGTTGCAAAATTATTACATGAATATACAAGACTGTTAATGTTCAATCAACCAGATCGTTCACAGTTTACCGTGGTAACGTTGCTATTCTCCGTATCAATGGATATATATCGAGGTCACGTGACTCGTAGGTCAGTGATGCACCATATACTTGTATGTAAACTGACCTTGTTTTGTGTTCATCATGCGACACTTCAATTAACACGGGCAAACCGAAATACCTATAATCAGACCCTCTCTATCGACACACAGATTAAAACCAAAATAGTTCCTTCCTCAATTTATGTATACAGTCCAACCTGTGTTTAAAGACCACAGTCGGGAAGATAATAATCTGGTCTTTGTTCACAGGTGGTCTTTGATAACAGGGTCATAGATTCAGAAAATGAGTAATTAAAAAATTATAAGTGTGGATGCTTTCGACAGGGAATTGCTATGAACAAATGTGGTCTTTATCACACAGGTTTGACTGTACATGTTCGTAAGTCTACAACATCTACTTCGAAACTGCTATACTGATATATTTCGTTTTCATGGTTCAAATATTTACAAATTAATTTTAAAACCCATTGATCATCGTTATTATATCAGGAACAGGAAAATCTTTGGCATCGTCACACAAACACTTCATTTGCTACCTACGAGATCCAGATCAGCCTGCGCTTCCGCCAAGTCTGATCTCAAGATATCTTTTGACCGACATTGCATGTGGGAAAGGGTTAAGACCCCAAATGGCTTGACGCGTTTCATTTAGATATAACTATTATGGCGTTAATGCATTTTCATTTAAAATCTTTGCTTTTGGTTTTGTATAATACTCATGATGAGATTTGTAACAAACTGTCTCAATTTTTATAAAAAACTATAAAATAAACTTGATCTGATGTTTTCAGTGCTGCCTGCTAAGAAATTATAAGAATTATAATTTAAATATTGAGTTGAAAACGATGAGATAAAAAGCGGTCCTCGGTTTTCCATTTCACGCAATGATTCCAAAGGTCGTTTGCTGCAGAGGCGTCCAAAACCGTCAGAAATCAGTAAAAAGGGTTCTGACATTCATTACCAAAATCAATTTATAAGGCTAAGGATGACTATTTTTTTTTCGCCGAACAAAAAAGCTCGACCGAACCACCACCACTAATGCTTTCCTTTAGTCGGTTTAATTGAGCGAAGGCGCAATAATACACGTTCTCATTTCGTCTTGTCTTCAACACTATTGGCATCATTAACGGTCATGAATGGACCATTTTACAGACAAAATCAATGATGTTTTAATCCTATAACTACTTCCCTTCGCTGTTATCTTGTTTTAGCCGGTTTTGAGTTTTAATTTGTAATTCCCAATTTCGGTTATTACTTTCGATAACAGTAATGTGCCATGTCACACGTGATCAGAACGTAGGAGGTTTTCAACGAACAATAATAAGTT
Organism: Serripes groenlandicus; assembly: GCA_031761405.1. Lineage (NCBI taxonomy): Eukaryota > Metazoa > Mollusca > Bivalvia > Cardiida > Cardiidae > Serripes > Serripes groenlandicus. The sequence goes on along the minus strand of JASEVX010000005.1, from coordinate 56,310,313 downwards.
CGACAATATTGAACGCTTGATCAGTTTTTTGTAAATTGCCATCAATGAATGTTTTACGGACGATTGTAGAGAGTGAACAGGGAAGACAATGCTCAGAACTGGTTTATGGGGCTTTCCTGATAGAAACATACCTGAAAGGGCGATTTTTTCATAACGTAGACTAAAGGAAGTCTGACCATTTTACATTAATTGCAACGTTATTGTTGTGGAATATTGTTATTTCGAATAATCAGATGAGACTCAGCTTTTGAAATACAAGTGAATGGATATAGATCGAATATCCATACGTTGTTGAAGTTATCATGGTGATGAGAGAGAGAGAGGGGTGATGAAAAGGATAGAGAGACACAAATAGAGGGAGACACAAACATAGAGACAGACACAGAGACAGACAGGCAGAGAGAGAGGCACACACATACAGAGAGAGAGAGAGAGAGAGAGAGAGAGAGAGAGAGAGAGAGAGAGAGAGAGAGAGAGAGAGAGAGAGAGAGAGAGAGAGAGAGAGAGAGAAAGACAAACATACAGACATACAAACAGAGATACATATAGACAAGTAATCATAGTGAGTCAGAGAAAATAGAGATATGGGATGAGGAGGAGGAATGAGAGAGAGAGATAGAGAGAGAGAGAGAGGGAGGGAGAGAGAGAGGGAGAGAGAGAGAGAGAGAGAGAGAGAGAGAGAGAGAGAGAGAGAGAGAGAGAGAGAGAGAGAGAGAGAGAAAACAGACAGACAGACAGAGAGAGAAAACAGACAGACAGACAGAGAGAGAAAACAGACAGACAGAGTAAAGACAGAGAGAGACATAGGGAGACATAGAGGGACAGACTGACAGAGATAGAGAAAACAATGCCTTTCCTCGAACTTAATATCAGTTCTTCCACTCACAAAATGCTCACAGATGTGTCTGTATGTTGGAAAAGGATGAGAAGTAAACCTTAAAATAAAAAAAGTTCTTCATTTCAATTGATGATGACAAATACTAATAGTCAAGAATTATTAGTACCGTGGTTGAAGTATATGTTTAATTATTACTTGGCCTAATTTGCTTTTTGCTCACTAGGTGGTGTTTGCTCGACAATCCAATTAGCCGTCCTTAATACCCTCCTTTACTCTATAAAACGACGGCGGGCGAGATCATTGTATTGGTAGTGAAGTATGACACCGAATAATTTTTTTTTATTTTTTTCAATTAACCCTGCCATACGTCGCCAATGCTACCGTGCATTTATAAATTACTACTTCTATAACAACTATATAACTACTACTACTTCCACTACTATTGCCAGAGACATATAAACACATATGTGTATATGTCTCTGCTATTGCTTATAATTATAATGATAATAGAGTGACCTTGTTATGATTTCGTCTGGCGACAGTTCAATTCATTCGGACAATGATAATAATATTAATAATAATGACAATAATGATGATTAGGATGATACATGTAATAATAATTATAATAATAATAATCAAAATACGCATGTTACAAATTAGCTCTTATTCTGTGTTCAACACAAACAGAAGAAGATTTCTCATATCCACTTGCTATTGATCGGATGTCAATACAGATAAAAAACTAAATTAACAAAGAAGAAATTAATGCTTTTATTTTGGAATGACATTGATGGATATGTGGATTACGGCGGGCGTGTGTTACCACAGACTTTAATTATTCAAATAGTAAATTGGATACATAGTCTATTTCATGCCGATTTAACACTTTCACAACACACCTGCAACTGACACGATTTAAAACATTTTGGCAAAGAATAGGAAAAAATCTCTTCAAAAAGAAGCGTAATTATTGAAATGAGTTGAAAACATTCTGGCAAATGGAGAAATTGCTCATCATGAGCAATTTCTCCATTTGGCCACAATGTTTTCAAAGGTCATCTGCTACACAAGGTTTTCTAAGGTCATCTGCTACAGAACAAACATGTATAACTTTAAAAGTTTGACCTTGGTGCCAATATTCGGTTTTGTTATAAAAATACATGTTTATATGTATATTCTCAAATCTGATAGTTTTTTTGCGGAATATATATGGTAAAATGAAATACGCACAGTTTGGATTTTGAGTACAATACATGTTCATCCCGATACTTGATAAATTGATATATATGTCAGGATCAGGTCAATATTGTTAAGTGATACCTCAAATGACATGGTATCAGGTATGAATGATTTAACTGATAAACTATCAACAACCGTGGGTTATTGGCGAATAACCAATGGTTTGGAGTTCTGATGCGCAGGAATTAACCACGAAGGCCTACGGCCTGAGTGGTTAATTACAACGCATCAGAACGACAAACCATTGGTTATTCGCCAATAAACCAAGGTTTTTGATAGTTTCATTCGATTCTAACATGACCCGACACCTTAACAAAGGGAAATAAATGCACTATTTAGCAAACCAGTTTACCCACCAGTTTGCTGTTCCATCAATTGTGACTACCCACTGCATTATACGCATAACTGCAGAAAAAAAACGACAAAGAGGGGTAGACTCAGCAACAAGACAATGTAATTTTATTTAATTAATTATTTAGTTTTCATTGTACTACACAAGTTAACAATATGTATAGAATGAGTGTAGTGGAGCAGAATTATTCTATTCTGTTCTACGGAACGAATGTCTACAGGGCTATTGTGTCACACAATGTGTCCGAAAATTCAGCGATTTGAGGACAAAGAAATTTCGCTGAAATTCCCCACACTTATAGAACTCAATGTGATCTAGGTCTGGGCGTGTTCGTTATATCTGGGAATAATCTAGTTCAGATATTTTTTAGGTAAAAACCTGAAAAATCGACATTTTCACAACATATTTCTGTAGATCTCGCACCAGCAAATAACGGAATCAGCTAGAAACCTGAAATTCAACCTAAAACTTGTCCGAGATCCAGTGCAAACAACGGTGTGTTTAGATTTCTCATACATTTAGTTTGGATTCTTGGAGAAAGCTTTTAATAGGGGTTCTTAACTTAATTTTTTTCTGTGGGCGTGACTAGGAAAGTGACGTCACGTGAGCGGTTTGACGTCATAACGTTACAGTGGTGCAGAGGTAGAGCGTCGGCCTCTCGTATCAAAGGTCCCTGGTTCGCGTCCCGTGATGAGCGGGTCCTGTCTTTGAGATTTTTCCACACAAAACGGCACGAGTACTGGTTAAGTCTCCAGGAAGCAGACATCGAGCATGATTAATCCAAGCTGAAAGCTTGTTTCGCAATCAATGTAAAATAAATAAAATAAAATAAATAAAATATCGAGTCAGCCATTGCAGACGACGTAGTATACACATGTATGTTTCTTTACATCACGTGACGCTGAATGACAGGCTTATACGCGGGGGGATAACTGGAATAGCCAATGTGAAAAGTAGTGCATTTCCATTGGTTATTGACGAATAATCAACGGTTATTTTCTTCGCTCTCTATAGGCAAGGAAAACAACGTCATGTTAGAATGATTGATTGTTTGGTGTTCTACGCCGCTTTCAACAATTGTTCAGTTATATCACGGCGTTTCCTGGGTAAGTTACCAGTACTATTGGTCCATTTATCCTGACACCAGCCATTCAGTCGTAATGCTAACCGCGCAACCCTTGGTGCCAAGGAGGGCAGCCATTACTACCATTTGTAAAGTCTTTGGTATGGGGATTGATCGAACCTGCGACCTCTCAAATGGTATCTGGAATACGCTGAACTAGCTATATGGTATTTTGGAAGGTTTGGAGATACCATAATTTGATATTATCATTTGAGCCTGTCCGTCAGAATAAAGGTAAATCTTTGGCTTTTGAGAGCAATGTACATCCAGATCAGCTTGTGTATCAGTACAGTCTGGTCAATATCTACACTATTCACTTAATAAACGACTTTCCATAAGCGTGTAAGAAGCTTCTGTCAGCTTCTGTGTATTTTTGTTATAAGAAAAATAGATGCACTGGCTGATCTGAATCTACACTGTTCAGAAATGCCAACTTGTACATGTTCCCATGGACATTCTCATTCAACCGTTTATATCAAACTTTATACACAGAGTTGTATAGCTTTCCTAAATTTGTGGAATAGGGTCATTGGAAAATTGAGGAATATGTTATACAGAATTGAAGACATTGTGGCAAACGGAAACATTGCTCCAGATGAGCAATTTATCCGAATACAGTTCAGTGTTTTTTTCAAAATCTGTTAGATGTAGTGTCATCCAACGTTGTATCTGTCAGCTAATGGTTCAACCCTGTCAACCCTTTCCACGTACAATACATTTTCAGCAGACGACTTTAAAAATATCTAGGCAAAACTATCGAACATTTCTAAAACTGAAAGCTTTATTATTAAATAGAGTTAAAATGTAGTGACAAACGTAGAAATTGCGCTTTACGTACAATAACTCCTTTTCTCACACTGATTGTTGAAGTCGTCTGTTGCAGATGTGTCGACATTTGGTGAAGGGTAAAGGTCGGCGTGAAGTTAGACCATATTATCTGAAGTTAAAGAACCATGTAACAGTTTGGCTGATATGACAACAATATGATCACTTCACCATATGGGAATGTGATAAGCCACAAGTGATAAGTCGTCCCATTTGCTGAGCGATTTGCTATCAACCCTTGCCCACATACAGACCAGGCACATGTGCAGCAGACGTCTTTTAACACTTTCCCACATACAACAACATACGACGACTTTGCAGACATTTAGACAAATATATGGAAACTCTTTGAACATGAAAGAACATATCGAGGGCTTGGCGTGAAACGGTCGTAACTAAAAACCCATTTTGCAAGCCCTGGTTTAGGGGAAATTTCGACCCCTTTGTAAACAATGCAAATTTAGGTGCCATTGCTCAGAACGAGCAATGGCACCTTAAATTTACATTGTTTACCAAGAAAAATGATTTAACGCTTATAAAGACTTTATGGTGTGAGGTGATTAACCTTAGTAAAAAAAATATACCAATTTTAGTTACAACTGTTTCACGCCAAGCCCTCGATATATTGAATAAAGTTGAAAACATGTGGCTAAAGGAGAAATTGCTCATTATGAGCCATTTATTATTTTGCCGAAATGTTTTCAAAATTCGTCTGCTGCAGAGGCGTCAGAAAGCGTATGTATTTGGGAAAAAGTTAAAGACATTGAAGCAGTAGGAGAAATTGCTTATAATTTAGTAATTTCTCTTTTTGCCACAACGTGTGCAACTCTTTTTAATAATGATACTCGCAAGGATGTTCATAGTTTTACTTAGGTGGGTTTTTTAAATACCACTGCTGTAGATTTGGTAACTGAACAAGTTTCGTCATAAGATAACGCTCAGATGAAAACAGAGGCGCTGTGCCAGATTGAGTGGTTCTCGGTGTTTAAGGGTACTTCATCTGTTGAAGTTGATATCAAATCGGATAACCGGACAGCAAACTGTTTATGAGGGAACTTGACCAGGTTTTACTCGTTCGGAGTTTTTTTATACCGGTTTCCGAAATTAGTCGCTGTTTATTAAGCAACTGTCTGTTGAACAGTGCAGCCTATGTCACACTAGCAGTCTAGCCACATACATGTTTACAACACTTATAAAATATCAACCGTTTCCTACACATACTGACGTTTATTGACACCTTTTCATGAATTCTAAAACAGATGACTGTTGAACAATATTGTTGTTTCTATATCGAATAATTTTTATGTCGTATACTAATCAACCAATTTTTGACTAACTGTTTTCCAGTCGTCTGCTGCAAAGTGTTTGTATGTGGGAAAGGATTAACCCTTTTCCTCATACGACAATTCTGCAGCAGACGATTTTGAATATATGTTGTCAAAAAATAGAAGATCTCTGTAATTGAATGGATAACCTATGACTAAAAGTGGAAAAACATTGTGGAAAAAGGAGAAATTACTCGTTTTGAGCAATTTCTTCTTTTGTCACTATGTTTTCAAAAAGCCGTCTGCTAAAGCAGCGTCAGAAAGCGTCTATATGAGGTAAAGGGTTAAAACAAGTAATATTTTCAGCATTCTTCTGTCACCTGTAACATTCACCCTTACAGTTTGACCTTAACAGTCGGACTTCACATAGAACCGTCATCTTGACTCACCATTGGTGATGGCTAATCGGTGATAATACTGGTGGTCGATACGTATTGGCGTATTGTGAGACCATTTTTGGAAGTTATCAAATCGCCGAGCTGTGCTAATCCCCCCCTCATATCAGTGTCTGATATGTCGGGGCTTTAGTTGAACAATACGGGTTTTGTGTCGCCTGGCTTAGTATGGTGTTACTTATGGATAACTTCTCATTCATCTGTCTGTCTGTCTGTTCGTGGGGAAAATGGAACACAACATAATAAATAAAGTATTGCTAAAGAGTTAAAAGTGCAGTGTTTTAAAAGATTTTCTGCTGCAAATACGTCAAAAATTATTATCCGACTCGAAAAATACGAACAAAAATATTTTAAGATTGTTTATAAAAAAGTTCGATGTAGGAAATTCGTTAATGATCAGATATACTATTTATAAACAATTAATAAGTTTCATATAACTTCACCTTTATATTATATATATCAGAGGTGGTATAAATGAAATTAACTTACATGTATGAAGTGTGCCTACAGTGTGCAAATACTACAGCCTGAAAATACAATAGCTGACTTAAAAAAAAAAAAACAGCATATGAATAAGCATACTGAGAAATATTGGCATAACTCGACAGCGCACACATTCAACATATGCTTGTGTCCTCACCCTCTGCCGTAACAAACATAGTACCTTACAGAGGTCCAGATACGGAGGGTTATTCAGCTCTTTCCCCACATTTTCTCTTTTATGATTGGAGCAAATCCTATGTTGAGTACCCACAACATAGGGTCAGAGGTCAAAAAAGAATTTTAGAACAAACAAAACGCCCCTTATCTAGAGCTCTGATCTTATTTTTAGAGATGATTGCACACGAATCTCGGACTGATATTCTGTTCCAGTTATAGTAGACGTATTCCTTGTACAATCGAAATTAACAATATGTATTTAGCGTCTCAACTTTAATATATATCATAACGGCGACCAGTTGCATACATGGATATCATAAATGTTTTGTATACCACGAAATCAATAATCATAACAGCTTTACCATTCCTCGAAAATCGTGATACGTGTTTAGCATGGAAATGAGCAATACATTCACTTAATATAGTATTTATACATTTATTCGTTTCGACAAGACTCCTTCCGTCTTCCATCTGCATTTGCTCGACATATTTGCATTGTTGAGACTCGAATATGAACAAAAGTATGCATAAACCGCTAGATTACTGTGTGCATATTCATATGCATATGTCTGGTGTCATATTAGGTATAATAATAATAATGACAATTATCATCATTATTTGCTCTTTCTCTGTTTCTTTTTTCTACGTATGTTTCTACGTTGATAATTGTTTGTTCAGAGTATATACTAGATATGGACATATCTTGTATGATATCTCGTTGTATTGGGCCTACAGCCTACTATCAATAAAATGTTTGTACTTGTATTCGTTGTACTAATATATTACACAACAAAACGCGTCCGGCGATTGAGTATCTTTTTACATCTGTGTCATTATAGGCTTTTATCTCATCGTAGCCTTCCTTCCCTGTCAGCTTGTATATATTATCAACCAAGAAGTAACTTTCAACAAAAATCACCTTGAATTGTAGTCTTTCCCTAAACGAGCCGTAATAGCCGGCTAAATGGGTCCGAAGGATTGAGTCAATGTAACTCTTGAACTCCGGCACTCGGGATGGTATTGGTTTCATACCTTATACTTATTTTATCTCGATGAATATATAAGGTGTGGGCCCAATACCATATTTCCTGTTTGCCTCGATATGAACTTAATTGTTGAAAGCGGGGTAAAACCCAAATCAAATAAATATCCCAATGGGTTGCAATACCATATCCGTCTTTGTGATCCCATTACGCAGAAGCATCAACATCTATAATTGTCGGACGCAGGTCATCTACAAAGAAGAGAAATATAATGAGTCTGAAAATATCTCATTTTGACATGAGCGTTGTAAGAGCGTAAACGGCGTCTTATGTTTGGTAGTTTATAGGTCATTTGTTTCCATGAAATAAAATACACAAAACAATAAATGCCGAAACAAAAAAGTTAAATTGCTACAGAGGTAGATTTAACGGATTTTAATTTAACCGAAATTCACTTTTAAAGGACAACCCTGGACAACAGTTTTTGACACTCTAAAGGGCTTCGACCGTCATAGAAAAAGATCATTTTGATGTTATTTCTGGATTAAGATTATTTTCTTCAACAATGTTGTTTAAAAGATAGGACAGAGAGGAAATGTCAAGAAGGAACACGGGCTAATGGAGCTTTGATTTGACATCACTTACAATATGGTCAATATTTTCTCCGGAATGATCGGACCCATCTTTTGTTGGAGTCTGACCCTGCCCCATTATTTATTTTGACTTGTTGGTGCATCCTATGGCTTTTAATAGCTGTTTGTTTTGCTTTTTGGCACGTTCGTTCCTTTTTTATATTTCTCAAATTGTTCTTTTCATTATTCTAATTCCTTTGATTTATTTGTCATGCCATCCAGCGTTTTAATTTGATTTTGTTTGTGCGACAATACGGGAAAAGTCTGCGCATCTCGGTAGCAGTATCTTCAGTTTTTGAAGACCATCTTGAACAAAAATCAAACATGGTCAATGAAAAAATATAAGCTAACCATATTTTTTTACTTGTGTGTTCGAGGTTTATTGACATTAGAACACAATTACTTCCAAAATTCTTTACATATTGGCCTTCTATAAACAAATTTATAACTTTTATGAAAAATGATAGGCAAAAAATACAAATTAAATTAGCAGCTTCTATTACAGAAGCTTTCAAAATTAGAAAATTGTCTATTTCATTTTTCACAATAAGACCATAGACCCTCTCGGCAAATATAAAGGCTAAACAGTGGCCACAATGTTTTCAAAAGTCGTCTGCTGCTATTGCGTCAAAATGCGTCTGCATTAAACCAGTGCAATGTGAGTTAGTACTTACCCACCATTCGAATACTCTTATTTCAATTAAATCAAATACGTACATTCAAACTGCAATGTGTAAGCCCCTGTATTGTTTGCCCTTTTTTTATTTTTTAAATCGTTCAAAAGTATTTCGTCATCTATAGCTGACGACTTTTGAAAACATTGTGGCAAAAGGAGAAATTGCCCTTGATGAGCTAATTTCTCTTTTTGACATAATGTTTAAACTCTTTTCTTAAATGATACTTTCATTTATAGATATTTTTCACATTTTGCCTACCTTTTTTAACTCTTTCAGCACCAAAGGCAATATTGAGGTTTTTGCAAACAATACTGATTCAGGTGAGTCAGCTCGTAACGAGCTGTCTCACCTGAAATCAGCATCGTTTGCCTTTTAGTTATCAAAATAGTCAAAACTTTTATTACATGAGAAATGGAGGCGCCCGACGTTCAACATGGAAGAGTCTACTTTAAACAATTCGGCGCTGAAAGGGTTAAAAGTCAGATGCTGTATATATAAATTGTTATATGTTTGAAACGGTTTAAAAAAGGCAATCATGAGCTTGGATATCCGAATTCTTTTTTACATAACATTAAGTAAGTATTGCACTTTTAATGTACATATATCACAATTCATATACAAGTACTTATTTACTACATTAAATCCACTTCTGGATGTATTTAGTATTTTTGCGGTCAAAATTAAAATGAAGATTTGACAGGGCACTAAGTTGCTAACTCTTGTTATCATGTGAAAAGGATGATTTTTTCATGATTTGTTTATGATTTGTTTATAACGTATGATTCCACATTTCCCAAACAGTACTTTCAATTCGTTATTTCCATTTATCAAGGAATCCGCCGTGGTCGAGTGGTTAGTATAGGGGATTTGAAAACGGGCTTCCCGGGTTTGATCCCCAGTCGTGGCACGACGGTCATGGTGGCACATTCTCTAGCCCAGAACTAGTGTGTTTACCCAGGGATCATGCATAAGTGAACTGTCGCCGTGAAATATCTGAAATAATGTTGAAAGCGGCGTAAAACCCCAATAAAACAAAAACAAAATCAATCAGTCCAGCCGCATTCCGAATCCGATTTGGAAAAGCTTCGGAATATCAGACTTGTTTATGTTTTACTTACGTTGATCTTCAAGAAAAAATAGAGAATCAAAGCCGGACGTGGGAAATCTTCCCTGAGATAAATGACTGGGAATGGAGATTTAAAACATCTGCACCGTTCTCGACGAGGGAGGTCCGTTCTATCTTATTTGCATAACCGCCAACTCCCTCTCTCGTCTCATTGATCACATCGTGTATTGTGTTTACCTTCGTACGCTCCTCCTCAGCGGGTCGCACAAAGTCGTTGCCATATTTAGTAGTATTTCATGGGAGGGAGAGTGTATGTATCGGAGACATAAATATAATGTATATATATTATACAGTTTTACAGTTTTATTGAGAAATACAGTGGGCAACATGCCCATGAGTATACAGTATTAAATAATGTACATATTAACCTAGGTAATACACTGTAATTTTACACAAAACTTATACTTGCCATTAACTGAAAATATAAGTATTGTACATAATACAGTATAAACCTTGAATACATATGAAGTTTGTAGTGGTAAAGCGTGAAGGGGTAAATATGCCTTTTATTCAAAAAACAAAGTTTTTCGCAATACAAAAGAGCCGTCGAGAAAACCAACATTATGACCTTTGCGTAATATATCGACCCAGATCAGCCTGCGCAGTCCGCGCAGACTGATCCGGGGCGACACATTCCGTCTCATGGCTGACAGAGGTATAGAGTAATGATTCCTGAAACAGAAAATCCACAGGAGGCGAAAAGTGTCCATCCGGGTAAGCCTGCGAGGCATGCTTAGGCTGATCTGGGTCGATATTTTACGCAGAATCCACAATGTTGGTTTTTCTCTTAGAACGGCTCGTATATGTCTCTTAGTGCATGAATTCGCGAATGTGTCACGTGCAAGAAATTCAATATCACGAAATGTATTCTGCATGACAAAGAACTATTTATACTTTTAAACCCCCTTTCCCAACCAACAACAATCCTGCATCAGATGACTTTGAAAAGCCTCCAGACACATATATAGGACAGCTCTCTTTAGATAAATGGATACAATTTTAACATTGTTGAAAACATTGTGGCAAATGGAGAAATTGCTCATAATGAGCAATTTCTGCTTTTGCCACAATGTTTTTCAACAGTCACCTGCTGTGGCAGGGGTGTCAGAAAAATGAAAAAACATCTGTTTGTTGAAAAGTGTTAATTCAGTAAAAAATATATCCATCTATCTCTATTGGAAATGCTTGGCTTTTTTTCAAAGAAGGTCAACCTTTTTCTGGTACGTAGCTCGGATATAATTTCTTTGAATCAATTAACCATTTACCCTATAGCCCTTAAGTGGGCGTATTCTGTTAAAGCATATAAGAAAAAGGGTTAAACAATTGGACAATTGTGACACATAGTTGAAAATGCTGTGGTAAATTGAGAACATCCTGGCTTCGAACATTATATAGCATGATCTGTTACAAGACAAAAGGTTAATTTGACATATTTAACAATTTGCCATATGTAGACGCATCTTCAACGGAAGGCATAATGAGCAATTTCTCCTTTTACAACACTATTTTCAATTCTATCTAATATATACTGCCGCATATAGAGATTTTACACAATTAAGCTCACATGTTTTCAAATTCGTCTTCTAAGTTATTTATTGTCGCTGGTAATCCGTCAATATATACCCCAAATTCCACAACAACAGTCCTCACATGCTAGTCTTTGTTCGCTGCTTACTCTGGAAAATAATCATGTAATTGAGCCGAAGCTTCAATCATCTGTTATCTTACCTCAAAACGTTTTTGATCAGATTTTGCAAACATTTTGTAAAAGTTATGATCCAAACCCGAAACAACTTGAACAACAACAACAGTCGACAGGAATTATCATTGTTAAAAAAATACTAGTCAAGAAACGCAAATTATTTCGGCCGTTTTCCTTTGACGCTCAAAGGCAAAGTTTTTGATAATCGAGTTCAGACCGATGCAAATTTACGAGGGTCATTCTTTTCTATTTTATATGTCATTTGCCAGTCTAACAATAGACCGTCCGGAGGAATGTCATTCGGAACACCTCTAATGAAGGCCGCAGACGACAATGCACGTGCGTGAAAGAACGCGTTTGGGTTTTGACAGCAACTTGCCTGCCATCTCCCAGATTTATTGCTTTTTAATTGGGATTAAGAAACGTTACGAAAGAATTCAAACGTATCGTCGATTAGAATAAAAAATGACCCAAGGTATTCAGTTTTTTCTTAAAAAGGTCACAATCTTAACGCCTAATAAGGTATTTTAGGTCCAGTCCGTCTTCTCTTAAAGAAATTGTTGTTGAATTAATAAAATCTTGACAATTTGAATTGCAATTTTGATACTGATATGAAGCATTCATAATTGATACATTGCGCGTTTTAAACAATGTTTTCTTAAGTCGTATGCTGATCAGGCGCCATGAAATACGGTACAAAAACACAATAAGTTGAATTGAACGAAACATACGAACAAACATCGTATATTTAATTTTATCAGGATTCTACGTTTTATGGTAACCCTTTCCCACGTGAAGCCGCTCTCTGCTTTCAGCACACATACGGCCATTGCAAGGTTTATGGCATTTTCTTTGTGCTACAATAGTTTCAACTCTATTTAATAAATAAGCTCTCATATGTTTCCAAAATCGTCTGCTGCAGATTTTTTGTTTGCGGGAAATAGTCTACTTAAAAAAAAAAAGATTATTTAATATAAGAAAGTCCTGAAAATTCCGAGGAAACAGAAAGAGTATGTTCATGACCACAACAAAAACCAATCGATCATTGAATTAAGTCTTTGAGTCTAAAGGTTAATTAAAACAAAAGGTTGACATTGCGTAGATAATTTTAGAATACAGTCCGGAGATAACAGCTTTGAAATTAGCACCTTGTAATCAGTTCGAAAATTAAAATAAACAAGCTTCAAAGACTGGTTTTAAACCCAGTTCTGATAATGCCCATCGGGGTTTAAATCGACCGAAAAGGAAAGACAATCTAATGCAAATATAAGAGTGGAACCTAATCGAACTGAAAGTAGGATAAAGGATCCCGACAAACAGAACGGGAGGTTAATTAAAATTGTCCCTGATACTGACGACTTCTATCTCTTCTTCGGCAGACGACATGTACAAACATTGTAAGACAAGTAGGGGGCTTACTCATAGTGAAAGTAATTTTCCTTTCCAATAAATTACAATCTTTATTCCTTTCCCTCATACGACAATTCTGCAGCAGACGACTTTGAACGTATTTTGTCAAAACATAGAAAATCTCCATAATTGAATGGACAACCTATGACAAAAAGTGGAAAACATTGTGGCAAAAGGAGAAATTGCACATTCTGTGCAATTTCTTCTTTTGTCACTATGTTTTCAAAAAGCCGTCTGCTGCAGAGGTGTTAGAAAGCGTCTATATGAAGGAAAGGGTTAAAATGTTCTCATTTGTAATACTTTTACACTATTCTAAAATCCGACACGAGGAAATGGGACAATGAAACGTTAAGACCATTGATGAGAATCCGTTTTACGTTCTTTAGTAAACGAATTACTAATCTTATCCGTTTGTATTATATATATATAATATATATATATATATCATTGACTGTGTATTCGTGAATTAATGCCATTATAATATTCATTCGCCTTTTACAATAATTGAGGGAAAGGTTCAATGAATATAAGTTTTAGTTTTACATGTACTTTTATATACTTAGTTATAAATAGTGTTTAAAAAGGAGATATTACTCGACTTGAGCTAGTTAGTTTTTTCATTTCTCATCATATTTCGAAAAGTCGTCTGCTACAAATGTGTCAAAGTTTTGAGCCGTCCCGCGAGAAAACCAACAATGTTGACTCAACGGAAAGTATCGACCCGGATCAGCCTAAGCCTGCCCCACAGGCTAAGCCGGGCAGACACTTTTCGCCTCCTGTGGATGTTTTGTTTCAGGAATCATTACTCGATACCTCTAACCCCCTGAGACGGAATGTGTCGGTCCGGACTAGCATGCGTGGACTGCGCAGTCTGATCTGGTCCGATACATCACGCAGAGACCAAAATGTTGTTTTTTGTCGTGTAACGGCTCTTTTATAGTGTTCAGTCATGCCACTAGGGTCGGTTTATCAGCACCTTCGTACCAGGAAAGTGTCACTATATGTGATTGTGACTGTTCATATATCTTCTGTTTAAAACTTTACTGTCGAATTTCACAAAGTCAACTCTTCCCTGTTGAAAATTGGACCACTCAATTTTCAACCAACATGAAACTTTTAGTAAAATTCAATGGCTAAGTGGCACACAATGCAGATTGCAGGAGAGACAGCTATTTACGAGCTGTCTTACCTGAATCTGCATTGTTTAAAAAAAAGCTTTAATTGCCTTCGGCAGAGAAAGAGTTAAGCAACGTTTTGTACATCGCTATAACACATGGACGAAGTGAATTACTGAAGGAAGACGTATTCACATTTCACTGATAATAGGCGACATTAGACGATTTCAAAAATTAAAATGAAAACATCTAGCAATTTCTCTTTTCCCAACAATGTTTGCAACTCTGTATAGAGATTTTAATTTCAAGCCTTCAAGAGAAAACCAACAGTATGCATGGCCTCTGCGTTATGTATCAACCCAGATCAGCCTGCGCAGTCCGCGCAGGCTAACCCGCGTTTAGTTATTACGTTAATCCTTTCCCTCATTTGGCATTTTTTGCAGCAGACGACTTTGAACATATTTTGTCAAAAAATGAAAAATCTCTATAATTAAATGGATAACCTATGACTCAAAACGAGCAATTTCTCCTTTTGCAACTATGTTTTCAAAACGTCGTCTGCTGCAAAGGCGTCAGAAAGCGTCTATATGAGGGAAATGGTTAAGGGTTGGGTTTCCTGGAGCACCGTTCAATTACCTTAGCGACTGATTCTAGACTACACCCGAATCGTGCGGTTGATGGTAAAATAAATGGAACATTTGATACAGAGATGGTTAAATAAGCGTGCACGAGTAATCTACATCCACCCCCCTCTCACCGCCCGGCCCTTACGGATATGATAACGACTAATTTATAGTTCTATATTTCTACCGTTTACCTGATGTGGTCTGCTTTGAAAACATCCGAGGAATAAAATGAGCCGTCCCGCGAGAAAACAAACATTGCTTAAAGTATCGACCCGGATCAGCCTAAGCATGCCACGCGGGCTAACCCGGACAATTTTCTGCCGAGTCCACACTGTTGGTTTTCTCGTGGAAAGGCTCATATCTCTAAATCACGTAAATGAATGAAATGTTTCCAGTCTATATTTTGATGTAGCAGACGAGAGAAGCAGACGAACACTTTTGATAAACGACCTCAAGAAGTGTATTGACAGGTTAACTACAAACACATGTGTAGCAGCATCAAAAGTTATAAATTGTCATAACACCGTTCAGACATTGAAAACATCGAGGCAAAACTTTCAGAAAAGTCTTTCCCTCATACGACAATTCTGCAGCAGACCACTTTGAACATATTCTGTCAAAAAAATAGAAAATCTCTTTAATTAAATGGATAACTAACCTATGACTAAAAGTGGAAAACATTGTGGAAAAAAGGAGAAATTGCTCGTTTTGAGCAATTTCTTCTTTTATCACAATGTTTTTAAAAAGCTGTCTGCTGCAGAGGCGTCAGAAAGCGTCTATATGAGGGAAAGGGTTAATTAATGAAAGCATGAATGTTAAAATAAGTTGAAAATATAGTGTCAAGGAGAAATTGCTCAATACAAGCATTTTCTGCCTGTGCCACAACGTTTTCAATCATTGTTAAAAATGCCTCGAAATAAATCTTTATACCGGAAAGGGTTAACAAGTTTCTTATATCTTGCGTCTTATAATGAACGAGTTCTAGAGGTTTCTGTTTTAGAGCGGATTTGCACGTACGCAATTATTATTACATGGTGCAAGACGTTTTTAAACGTTACTTAATTGGACGAGGAAAATGTAATAAATAAACAGCAAATCAGGAATAAAAAGGGTTTGATGTTGTGACCACATTCAAAATATAATGCAACCAATTCATTAAAGCTTATAATAATAAACATATATATCTTATTTCATCCAATTTAATCAATTATTCAAAAAGGCAAAAATGAATGTCTTAACACGTTTTAATCAACACTCGTAGAAGCTAACTTGGCAATAGTTTAAAACCCAGACAAAATTATAGATTTGCCCAAAATAACCGGCATCTCTATCAAATAAAAAATGCACTATGGGTGGTTTTTGTGCAATCTGACTCACTAAGTTGCCCTTGGGTATCTTATGCATTGTTGCATATTTACCTTAGCATCGTGAATACGTAACGAGGTAAGTTTACACAGAAATGAAGAGAGGCCTGTAACATATCTATTACATGAACGAATTTAAGATATCTTGAATCCCGTATATCACTTACAACCTCAGGCGGACCCGTGCATAGTATTGTTTTTCTCGTACCACATGAGCCGAATTCAAATAAAAACCAGTGCATTTGTGACAAGAGTAGATACAAGTGAGCCTGCGCCTCCATCATTTCTGACCCAAAACAAACAATAGTAATCAGAATTGTCCACACTGTTCTATAATATTGGCGATGATGCATCTATGTGTGTATGTGAATCGTATGTATGAACAGTTTGCCATCTACTGATTCAGAGACATGGTGCAAATCTACTGAAGTTAAGATATTTGAAAAGCTTCACGACAAAATCCGACCTCCATGAAATTGGAGCCAATAGCAATCAAATTTAAATACTTCAGTTTGGGTTCTGACTTCTTCAGAATCCTCCGCACACATGTGGAACAAGATGGCGAACTGGAAAGATCCTCGCCAGACTGTGTGCGTCTGTGCAGTCTAATCAGGATCTTCACCGGTCTCAAAGCATCGAACGGGTCGGGTTTCATTTGACGTCACTCATCTCGCAAGTGGCACCAAGCTTCTGAAGTATTTAATACCAACCGCATTGAGATATTAACTAACTGTTTATACAATAACGTTTGGGTCACACGTTTTGACCTTTAAAAGCATAAGTTTTAATCTAACTTACCGCCTTGTATTATTATCATTGTATACAGGCTCGGTTTCTTCGTTATTTAGAAACGTTTGAAGCAGTAAAGGTTGTCTGCATTAACGCTTTATCTGATGCAGAACTCATTTCTTTGCGCATTTGCAGTAGACACTTCTGAAAGCATTGCAATGAGCAATTTCTCTATATGCCAAAATGCATTCAACTCTCTAATTATAATGATAACTACCCAATTTCACAACTTCTTCATCAATATGTCAAAGAGACCGTGCATTTAGAGTACATAGTACACTCTATAGTACATTTATTAGAGCGAAGTTAAAACGCGTGTAAGTCTTTCGAGCAAACAAGGATCACGTATCCAAAATACTTTATTATAAATATCCTCTGAAAGTTCATCCGATTAGGCAGACAATTTGAAATATTGTTTGTATAAAATAAAATGACGTCATAAACAAATTTTGGGAAGATTAGAGGGAGCTATCGGCGTTCCAATCAGCCGAAAGTCTTGTAAATATTTAACACATTCGCATGCAAGACTGGTGAATGAAGATAAACTGTTGAAGGACGAGACAATCGATCCCTTCCTGTTGGAACAGAACTGAATAGAACACGATCGTTACGAACTCTCATATGAAACCACAAATGTTACATCATGAGAATATACGATACGTGAATTTATAACAGTCGACGTTTTAAAACATTGTTGGTGGAAAAGGAAGGGGGAAATCTGTCAGAATTGAGCATCTTCAGTTGATTCTGAATCTGACGGCACATAACTATATATCCCATCAGGTCAACAGATTAATGCTTAACCGTTTTCCTCATACGACAATTCTGCAGCAGACGACTTTGAACATATTTTGTCAAAACATAGAAATTCTCCATAATTGAATGGATAACCTATGACCAAAAGTGGAAAACATTGGGGCAAAAGGAGAAATTGCACGTTTTGTGCAATTTCTTCTTTTGTCACAATGTTTTCAAAAAGCTGTCTGCTGCAGAGGCGCCAGAAAGCGTCTATATGAGGGAAAGGGTTAAAACATTGTTGGTGGAAAAGGAAGGGGAAATCTCTCGGAATTGAGCATCTTCAGCTGATTCTGAATATGACGGCACATACTATAATATCCCAACTGATTAATGCGTAACCTTTCCCTCATACGACAATTCTGCAGCAGACGACTTTGAACATACTTTGTCAAAAAGAAAGTGGAATATCTCTATAATTGAATGGATAACCTATGACTAAAAGTGGAAAAACATTGTGGCAAAAAGGAGAAATTGCTCGTTTTGAGCAATTTCTTCTTTTGTCACTATGTTTTCAAAAAGCCGTCTGCTGCATAGGCTTCTTTTATCTCATTGTGTGGGTCTATCCATGTCTAACTTGAGTTTACGAGTTCAACCGATCCAACTCCCATAAATCAATCAAACAATCAATGAATCGATGAAATTCAGATTGACATTCCAGAGGTATACACAAATTCTTTTTTTGTTTTCACCATTTACGCTTTTCTGCATCTTCATATTTTTAAATCGAGTCAAACCCCAAAATTGATAAAGCTTCTATTTAGAATACTTCCAAGAAAGAAAAAAATATTGCAGAAACGCCCTGTACAATAAAGTAACATGTTACTACAAGCTGCGAGATTTACTCATTTAGAAACAATAGACCGATCACGTGCGATTATAATGAGGCATGTATACACGGGGGCCGTGTCAGACGAGTAGGAGCCTTGTTACATTCGTATACTATGATGTCTCACGTGAATACAGTCTCACGAGAGTTTGCTTTCTCCGCATACAGTTACAGCTACATATGATTTGAAACATTTAACAAAAAAATAATAGTATTGCAGCCCCTGCTGGTTTCCCCTCACATCCCTTTATGTAATGCCGGAGCGGGGTTGCAGCTAGATACGTTTTTGCCATGTGCGGTTCACGACGTATGTATTGAGAAGTCATGCCCGTCCTTTGTATTTTCACGGGGCACAATATCGCATCATTTACCGATTCTAGGAACACTCTGATCTGTAATTACCGAGAATAATCCCCCAATTATCTCGAGAACGTGATTCCCTGAATAGATAACGGGGAGTCGATGTGTACGGATAGTACCCACAAGGATTCCCGTACATGACTGTTAGAATAGAAAACTGGCGTGTTAGTTTAACCCTTTCCCTTATTATAGACGCTTTCTGAATCCTCTGCAGCAGACGGCTTTTTCGAAAACATTGTGACAAAAGAAGAAATTGCTCAAAACGAGCAATTTCTCCTTTTGCCACAATGTTTTCTACTTTTAGTCCTAGGTTATCCATTCAATTATAGAGATTGTCCATTTCTTGACAAAATATGTACAAAGTCGACTGCTTCAGAATTGTCGTATGAGGGAAAGGATTACTTAATAGGAGTAATGATACGTTTTTCTTGAAAACGAAGTCGGACAAGACGTTACATATAGCAACTGGTGTTCAAGAATGCCTTTTTTTGTTCTATACATACCTGATTGTAGATTCAAACACTTCTTAACCAACGAAGGGTATTCATTTTGAATTTATGAAAAATATATTTTCTTTTCTCAGCAACAACGCAAATAATCACCAGTTAGGGCTTATTTTTAGTCGATCGTTATTAACGAATACCCTTCATATCATTTTTAACATCCCCAATATCATCACCCTTATTCTCTAACATTCCCACTCTAACGATACCCCATTGTTCTCATATTTTGATTATATTCCTAATTAAAATCAGCTGTTTTCTCTTACATACCCAATATGAACACCTATTTTCTCAAATATTCTCTGATATTCGCAAATGAATCATTCATTTTCTCTCACATTTCTAATATAACTAAACAACGATATTCTTTAAAATTCCCAATCTGAGGATCCATTTCCTCTAAAATTCCCAATCTGATGATCCATTTTCTCTTAAATTTCCAATCTGAGGATCCATTTTCTCTTAAATTCCCAATCTGAGCATCCATTTTCTCTAAAATTACAATTTATTAAAGTTTTCTTCAATGTTCCCATTTAAAGAAAGTATTTTCCCTAATGTACCTTAATAATCACCAATTTTCTTTTTCAATATAATCACAAGTTTTCTTTTTCAATATAGTCACCAATTTTCTTTTTCAATATACTCACCAATTTTCTTTTTTTCTTTTTCAATATACTCACCAATTTTCTTTTTTTCTTTTTCAATATAATCACCAATTTTTGTCTTAAAAAAAATCCTAAACTAATCAACTATGCATATAAAATTTCCCATTCTCTGTGATATTCCAGTATGATAACTGATTTTCTGTTCTCTACCCAGGATGACAACCCTATTTCTCTTTTACAATTTCAGGTCTCGGCGATCAATGGGGTCAGGTACCTTCCAAACATAGAACACCCATAGAAAAGGAGCTGGGATCTCATCTTTTACAGGTTTGTTTATATGCAGTTTTTTTTAGTACCTTTTAACATATGTAAAATTATTGCCTACAAATGTGAATATAAACGTTTGAAATTATCAAGTCAAAAATATAGAACATCTCTTTAAATGATAACATCATTATTGAAAAAGAGTTGGAAAATGAAACATTGTGGCAATTATAAGCAATGTCTCCTTTAGTCAGAATAACTACAAAGGTCGTTTGCTGCTGAGGCGTCAGAAAGTGTCTGCGTGTGGGTAAGAGTAAAGCCTTGTTTCAATAGAATGTGAAACAAGGTATTTGAAACGATGTTTTGTAAAAAGATAAGTTAATTATATTTATAACTTCTCTAAATACTTTTAATCCTTTCCCCCATACACACACATTGCAGCGGAAACTGTTTTAAAAACACCAAAAACATTAAACAGTGTCAATTTCTATGGATTAAAGCTTAACCCTTTCCCTCATACGGCAATTCTGCAGCAGACGACTTTTGAACGTATTTTATCAAAAAATAGAAAATCTCCATAATTGAATGGATAACCTACGAAAAAAAATGGAAAACATTTTGGCAAAAGGAGAAATTGCACGTTTTGCGAAAGCATTGTCAATTTCTATGGATTAAAGCTTAACCCTTTCCCTCATACGGCAATTATGCAGCAGACGACTTTGAACGTATTTTTTCAAAAAAATAGAAAATCTCCATAATTGAATGGATAACCTACGACAAAAAATGGAAAACATTGTGGCAAAAGGAGAAATTGCACGTTTTGCGAAAGCATTGTCAATTTATATGGATTAAAGCTTAACCCTTTCCCTCATACGGCAATTATGCAGCAGACGACTTTGAACGTATTTTTTCAAAAAAATAGAAAATCTCCATAATTGAATGGATAACCTACGACAAAAAATGGAAAACATTGTGGCAAAAGGAGAAATTGCACGTTTTGTGCAATTTCTCCTTTTGTCACTATGTTTTCAAAAAGCCGTCTGCTGCAGAGGCGTCAGAAAGCGTCTATATGAGGGAAAGGATTAATTATTGAAGTTGGAAACATTGTGACAAAAGGAGAAATTGCTCGTTTTTGAGCGATTTCTCCTTCTGTCACTATGTTTTCAAAAGGGCGTCTTCTCTGCAGATGCGTCAGAAAGCGTCTGTATGTGAGAATGGGTTGCGTAGTGATTCGGGCATTCATCTCGAGAGCGGACGACTAGGATCCGCTCACCAATCCGGTCACACCCAAAGACTTAGAGTTTCCGAAATAGCATTAACCCATTCCCACATACAACAAATCTGCAGCAGACGACTTTTAAAACATATTTGCCAAAACACGGATTTTTTTTTAAAAATGAAGGAATAATTACTGAATAAAGTTGAAAATATTGTAGCAAAAGGATAAATTGCTCGTTTTGAGCAATTTCTTGTTTTGTCACAATGCTTTCAAAATTCGTCTGCTGCAGACGCATCAGAAAGCGTCTATATGTGAGAAAGGGTTAACCTTTTCCCTCATATAGACGCTTTCTCACGCCTCTGCAGCAGACGTCTTTTTGAAAACATAGTGACAAAAGAAGAAATTGCACAAAACGTGCAATTTCTCCTTTTGCCACAATGTTTTCCACTTTTGGTCACAGGTTATCCATTCAATTATGGAGATTTTCTATTTTTTGACAAAATACGTTCAAAGTCGTCTGCTGCAGAATTGTCGTATGAGGGAAAGGTTTAAGTCTGATGCGCTGTTGTTACGATAAGCTTACCACCAACGCTTTTTATTTATCAAGAAAACGTCGCGATATGACAAAAACGCTGTTGAAATCAGCGTAAAACACCATGCAAAAGTATGTTTAGCATATTTAGTTTTTTGAGCCTCAAATGTATGAGACAATCGCTTTAAAGGACAGTATCTTGTTAACACGCATCAACATTCATAGGGAAACGAAAGAATCTCTCCGTATTTCAATTATTTACCAGAAATTGGAATCAGATGTCACTAAGTTGCTATCAACGACAACACATTTCGCCCGGCGCGTGATTCCGCATAATAAACGTTTCTGGGATCGCGGTCTGGTCTAATGTTCGCCCCGACATCATTATTTCACGGACGTTCTCGTAGAAAACTTGTTTAAAGTAAATCGCATTTCCATGCCATTGTTAGTTTAACATAATTGAAAATTAATCGCATTCCTTCGGATATTTTCCTCGTTTTTATCTTAACCAAGTGCAACAACGAGTTCAAACGCGACATAATCTAACTACTCCATAGACGATTTAGATGGGGACATGAAAGTCTAAAAAATGTCCATTGTTAATTAGAAAATCTCTTTCTTTCTTTGAGAAGTTTTTCCAGTCGTGCCTTCTTTATTGACTGAACAAAATCATTTTGGTAGGAATTCTTTGGTCAAAATGTCTTCAAATACAAATGTACATATACTCAGTATTACAATGTAGAGGACATGTATCTACAACTTGTTTGCATGCAGTTTACATGTTCTAAGTACGATTATCACAAATGTACCTTTTATAGAAATGTTCTACTGAAAAAAATGTTCATGTTTTAATATAAGTTTTGCTCATTTCTGAAAACACGTGTATTTGAAAAAAGTGCATCCATTTGAGAGTTATCGCGGAATACATATACTTAGGTTGATTGTTAAAATCAAAACATAAACATATTAAAATATGTGTTGCAGTTATAAAATACCATTCCATTTTCATCGTTGAAGCTGCGCAAAAGATGTTTAACGGACAAAAAGGTTCAAGCTTGGAAAAAAAATATGTTCATCCTGTTGAAACCATGCCCATATGAGACAAATGTTGTGACTTTTTTTTATTCTTAATCTAAATTTGTTTTTACTATCTTTGCAAAATAACTTGTTGTTTGATATGTAAATGGAAAACGTAATCATGTTTCAATTTGTTGAAAATACATTACTATATGTCGGTGATAATGTGGTTTTACGATCGGTAGATTAATTAATTATTTATTTATATTATTGCAGTTTTACGTCGTTTTCAACATTATTCCAGTTATATCAAGTCGACAGTTCATTTATTCATGATACCCGGGTAAACAAACCAGTACTAGGCTAGAAAATGTGCATTGTCCAAGGGCACGCCACCATGCATGTCGTGCCGCGATTTGGGATCGAACCCGGGGAGTTCCGTTTTAAAATTCCCGACGATAACCTCTCGACCACGGCGGATTCCTATCGGTTTATATAGGGACATTGCTTAAATGTATAATCAAAGTGAGATTCATCACATGAAAGATACAGTTGAAGACATTTGTTCGAACTTTTTTCAAGAAAACATATGTTTCTTACAAAACAAGTCGCCTTTTCTATAATAAGAGATCGACAGTTGAAGCAGGAGACGCATTTGTGTTTTAAGTAAAATAAAACCCAATGTATATAAACTGCGTCTAAATAAAAAAGGGATATTGTGATACTTAGTTGCAGTGAAGATGATTATGAAACATTGATGAATAAATCGATTCTGAATAAAGAAGTGAAGCCCAATGGGTTTAATACCGGAACACTTTTCTATTTCTGCCGAGCTGGAAAGTCAATAACCCATCATTACAATTCTCATATATGGTTCTAAAAACTTATGACAGACATCTATTTTCTCTCTGTAATTCTTAAATCATGTGAGCAATAATTGATGCCGATAAATATTCTTGCGATTTAAAGTATATTTCTTTGCCTTACGATTGGTATCCCTTCAATACATGATTTTCCTTATACGTTTACTTTTTGTTTGTTTCTATCCGGTCCTTTACGTTAGCAATTTCAATACGATATATATTACGGATTGTTACCAGTATTTGTTTCAACTTTAAATACTGGGTGTTTTAGACTTTCCAATAATGAGGTATTTTATATAATCCGAAAACATAAATCGCTCTGGTCTGTGTAGACTTTCGTTTAGAAATTTGAGGAATGTTTAGGTTTTCGATGTGATTGGAAACAGCCTTTGTGGTTGTTTTTGCTAAACCGGAAGCTAATATTTAGACTGGTTCGCAGTTATAAATAGACTTACGACCCGCTAAAATCTTGGCTGCGATTGTGAAGTTACGACCTCGTTCATAAAGCGGTCTTAAGACCGATCGTAACTTTAATGCTAACGTCAGGTCGTAGCTAAGATCCTTTTTGTGTGTGTGATAAATAGGGCCCCGGGCTCTTATCTACCGTAAGGCATTGTCAACCAATGAATTTTTTCCACGAGGCTTGGCAGAGTATTTGTTTGGTCTCCGGACGTCGAGCTCGGTCAATATAATCTTAGAGCCTGCTTCGCAACAGATGTAATACTCATTAATAAGCCTAAACAAGATCAAAATAATTTATGTAATGTTCATGTATTTCCCGACGACTAGTTGTGGTAAATATATCGTGCCATCGCCTGTCCAATTCATCATCCCCCATTAAATTCCCATATTCCACACTTTGAACACAGTGTCAATTATTTCGGAAATACGGTTTTAAATATTGTCCATCAGTATTTTCCACGCTTTGAATACAGGGCGATATCGGCTATCAATTAATTCCGTAATACCGTTTTATTAGTGATTACCCGGCCTCTATGGATACCGTCTGTTTTTGTAACCGCCTCTCGTTTTTGACGTGTTCGCCTTGTCAATGGGGCCTAATCATCCGCGACATAAACAGCTCTAAAAGAACACTATAATTCACTAAGCGCCTTTAAAATAATCACAGCCGCCCATCAAAGGTCCTTCGTGTATCACCGTTTTGTTACTACACTAAAGACCTTTCAGGGAAAACTAATTGGTGCAAAGATACTAGATTTTTGTCAGTAGCTGCGTTTAAATCAAATCTACAAATTGCTAACAGTGACGAGTCTGTGTTTCCGCAGAGCCCCATCTTTGTCTTCACCTTTCGCAAATACGACAACATGGCGCTTTTATGTATGGCGCGTGTTAAATGTGCTTGAACGATTAATTCCACTATGATACGCCATTGCTCCAATGACAGAAACCGGAATAGAATCGAGCCAATTTCCGATTTAACGCGTTCCCGCGTAAATTGATTTTCGGGCGGAGAGATAATGCGATGTACAAACGAGAGGGTAAAAATGTCGTCTGCCAGCATTAATTTGCATTTCGGCCACCACTGTCATACAAACACGTTTCATCGTTTTGGTTTCCCTGTTTAAAGATTGCTCTTATGCCAGTTTCAATAAGAACAATTCGATGGGTTCGTGCAAAACGGTTGTAACTACATCTTGCACTTACAGCGATTTGGGCAATATAAGATCTACAGCGAGGTGTTTATAAATACCATCCAAAAAAAAAATGAAATTGCGCTCGTGTAATGTGGAGTTTGTTTAATCTTTAAATTAAAATATTTGGATTTGGGGTTTTTTCAATTGAAAATTATCAAGACATATCAAGGTACAAATCGAAAGCATCACGAGAAAGGGAGACATTGCATTAATTTGCGAAAGGTCTTCAAACACCAGACCTTAACTTCGCTCGCGATATATACGTACGGTTAATTGCTTTGGTCCGATTTTAATGAGAATAATCTGCACTGCAGCAAATGTTTTATTCTTCTAGAACCAAGAGTTCAGTCCAACACTCGGGTCAGTTGATCGAAACATTTGAAGAGCTTCATGCGAAAGTAGTTCGTATTGCACATGCGCACAATGACACCTCGGTTTAGTATATTCATGCGCAGAGACTCGCGAGAGTATGCACTGTGCGCCTATAGCCGAAGTTGTATTAACCCTAGCCAACATGTAGACGCATTCTGACGTCTCTTCAGCAGACGACTTTTGAAAACAGTGTGGCAAATGGAGAAATTGCTCATGATGAGCAATTTCTCCATTTGCCACACTAGTTTTCAACTCTATTCAACCACTACATTTTGATTTATTGACAATTCTTTCAAAAAAGAAAGTTTTCAAAGTCGTCTGCTGTCAGTGTGCTATACGTGGGAAAAGGTTTACCTTTACAATGATGTATCTCTTCTAACAAAAAGGAAGACCACCAATATTATAATTGTATAACGTACAAACACGGAGAATCGATTAGGCTTAGCCCCCATTTGGACAGACGCGACATTTTTATTAATCTGCAATAACGACTCCTCGCAGATGGAAAGGTCAAATTGTTAGAGTTAAGGGTCATTGGCGTTTAACCTTCCAGTAATAAACGCTATTTTTCATGACGTTAACCGTTTACTCGGTATGATGGCTTTTAGTGTCGTCTCCTTAAATATCTGAAGATAAAAATGTAGCTTCTGTAAAGTTTTGAGTACATGTACAATATTGCTATCGGATTGAAAACATTATGGGATGCGGTATTGCTCGTTTTGAGCATTTGCTACCCTTTTCCACAACGTTTTTAAAAGCCGTCTGCTACAAAGGTTACACTATCTTTTGTATCAGGAAGCGGGTTAACAAGAATGTCTTGGAAGTATTAATTACTGTGGTCCAGGTTAAGTCACGATTAAATTAACTGTTGCCCTTTTTAACAATTTGTCTGTTTTAAATTGAATCAATTTCTTTCAATTTTGTCGTTATAGTATATCCTCTTCCAAATACAGAAACTGTATCTGTGTCAGACATTTCATGAGGAGGGAACTTGATTGTTTTCCACGTACAACTTAACAACAAAAATACTTTCAGCTCAGCTGAGCATCAAACTTTGAACAACAGTAATGTTTATGTCACCCAGGTGTGTTTGAAATTATTCACCTTACCGAGTAGCTTTAAATCGGTTGTTAGTTAATGTATTGTTAGTTAACTTCTTGTATCTAGCATAACACTCAAAAATGTGTTTGGTTATTCTAAAATATACCAAAACTGTTGTGCATTAGCATTTGAATGCAACGTGATATAGAGGATTGCAGTTTAAGGAGAAGCCTGTCCTGCTTCCATTGAAATAGTTCGGCAGCTAACGGTTGCCAATCCACCAATCATATTACAGATACGATATAGTAGCTAATTTGATTGGTGGATTGCCAAAAGTGAGCTACCAAACTGTTTAAAGCAGCTGTAATTTGATTGGTGGATTGCCAAAGTGAGCTTCTAAACTGTATAAAGTAGCTATAATATGATTGACGAAATGGCAAAGGATTTTTTAATCGCCAATCTTTGCAATGTTATCTTTACTGGCTCTTTGTTCAGAGCTTAAAGGGACGACAACACAAGTTTTAAGTAAAACAAATTCAAACAGCAAAACTTAGGTCCAAACAAAATAATACCGATTTGATTTGATTTTCGTAGTAGTTAAATAATGCCAACCAAACCAGTGAATGCCATCCAAACCAGTGAACGACCATATTTCCATGCGCATACGTGCAAGCTAATCTGGATTTTGCACTGCTAGTGTATGAGTCAAAGAAGCTTTCAATACATTGTTGATAAAGCGTGCTCATTTGTTTACGATGCTATATCATACTGCTAAATGCTTTCTGATGCCTCTACGGCGGATGAAATTTGAAAACATTGTGGAAAAAGGAGAAATTGTTCGAATCGAGCAATATCTCCGTTTGCCGCTACATTAATTTAAATCAACAAGTATACTAACATTTATGAAGCTTTTTCATATTTTTGTCAAGATGTTTTCAAAGCCGTTTGCCGCAGATTTGTTGTATGTGGGTTAATAATACATTGAAACAAATAATAATTTATTAAATGCTTTAAATTGGCTTTCTGATTGGGGTATATGTAACAAATCGCATAAGTTGTGCTGATTTTGTAACTTATTCCTCGTTTGGATCCCGGACCGAATTACACAATGCTTGGCGTACTGCGGTCGTCATTTCAAGTAAATCGTAGTGCTTTTTTAAATAAGGGTAATGATAATAAATAGTATGTGTTTCATAATTAAACAATTTGAGTGACCATTTATACCGTTAATCTTATAAATCTGGACGAAAACTGTCAATGGAACTCTTTCTTGGGTTGCTTGCGCCGATGAATTTCATGTATATTATTATTTTGTTTTATTTCAGACGTTAGACGGGTTTATATTTGTGGTAGCCTCCGATGGTAAAATAATGTACATATCAGAGACAGCCTCCGTCCACCTTGGTCTTTCTCAGGTATATATTGTTATGTTGATATTGAATGTGAATACCATTTCATTCTTATTTGTCCCCTATATAATGATCTTCGTCGTTAATGTATACAGAAAAGTTCTACATTTTTCCTAATTTGAATAAGTTTGATCTTCTGGTGGTAAGCGAGAACCAGGTCATAGTCAGGAAACTAGCTATGTTCATATACTATTCCTTGAGAAAAAGACCTTTTGAGTTAAGTAACGTTATTATTATTATGTTATGATTATTTGTTTATCATTGTATGTAAAATGGCTGGAGGCCTAAATACAATAAATATTTGAATTCTCGGGTATGTGATTAAGCTGGAAACGGTCCATTTAGTTAAATACATATCCTGAAAGATTTACAAAAGTCAAGACATCTCTCTGAACATTTAATGAATGAGTTTACGTTACTAAAGACAGAGAGATTGAGGTTATTCCATGTTGTAATTGTTATTATACATATATAGCTTATTAGAAAAAGCAGTTTTTTCACAATGTTTTCAAATGTTGTCTGCTAGTTCGAATGCGTAAAAGTCGACTGAATGGGGTAACTGTTTAAAATATCTCAGCAGCCATGGTTTGAGGTAAATATTAAAACAGCTTTGAGGAAAGGGTGAAAAAAGTGTCTATGACACTTTTTAAAAAAATGTGATTTGTGGCTTGTTTTCATCAGAGACTTTAAAAAAAAACGCACACGAGTCTTGGGTAATACAGTGCAATATTTCTCAACTCTTTGGCGATTAACTAATATGTATACATTCTCTTCAGGTCGAATTAACCGGAAGTTCAATATACGAATACATCCACCCAAACGACCACGACGAGATGGCGGCCATTTTAACAATGCACCACACGTACAATCCACACGTCACAGGTAATGTCATAATGTTACCATACGGCCTTTCAACAGACGATTTATATATATGAGCCGTCCCGCGAGACAACCAACGGTATGACTCTGCGTATTGTATTGACCCGGATCAGCCTAAGTATGCCGTGCAGGATAATCCGGACAGACACGTTTGGTCGCTTGTGGATTTTCTGTTTCAAGAGTCATTGCTTTATACCTCTGGCCCCCTGAGACGGAATGTGTCGGCTCGGATTAGCATATGCGGACTACGCAGGCTGATCTGGGTCGATACATTACGCAGAGTCCATAATGTTGGTTTTCTCGTGGGACGGCTCATATTAAAATTTGTTTCATTGAAATAAGATGAAAAACAATTTCCAACGTAAATGCGTTGATGATAAATGATAGACCCGACTCCCAACGCCAGAAGAAAAAGAGTACATATTCTGCTATCACATGATATGAATCTGAAAATAGTGTTTCTTTAAATCTTTTACTTTATAAGATATTTAACCCTTTCCAACAATATTGGCCCATAAAACAAATCTGCAACAGATGACTTTGAAAACATGGTGAAAAACACCTGAAAAATCTCCATAATAAGTATTACAAGTGTGTTTCTTGCCTGAATACAAAAGTTCAAAATCTAGTAAATCTGCAGCAGACGACTTTGATGTAGGCAAATCTTTGATTATATCATTTATTAAATGAAATTTAAAAAATTGGGGTAAAGAAGAAATTAATCATCATAAGCAATTATTATTTTAGTAACTCTGTTTTCAAAAGTCTTCTGCCGTAGTTGGGTCGAAATGCGTCTGCATGTAGGAGAGGTCAAATAGTACAAATACGTATATTAAAATAGAGGTGTTGGGTGTTTTTTGTGAACGATAAATTGATCATGATAAAATAAGAAATTTATCCCTTTCAATGTCTTAACAATGTTAACAAATGTCGTCTGTTACAAAGAAATGAAATATCGTCTGATATCAGAGAAATATTTATTTATTAATCTTTTTTGTGTTTTTTTCAGATTATGAAGTTGACCGGTCTTTCTTTATTCGTATGAAATGTGTTCTTGCCAAACGAAACGCCGGACTGTGTTCGGGCGGTTACAAGGTACGTCAACCACTTATTCACGAATGTATTGTTTATGTAATTATAGAGACTAATTGCTATGATTGAGTATAAGCTTCTTATCTTATATAGTCTATTTGATAGTGTACACTTAATCATAAACAAGCACCTGACATGTGCATATGAATGAGAATTAGATACAAGGGAGTCCGGGTGCAATACCCTACCTCTTTCCGAAAAGACCCATTGGTTCTTTAACGAGCTCAGTGTATAGCAACGATTCACGCGAGGCACTTTTCCTGGAATGGACCTCTTGTTGAGTGGAAAACACTTAAAAGCACTCTTAACAATCCAGAACCCGGACCGGGAGTTTAACTCTAGACCTCTTGATTGACTGCCTAGCGTTCTAACAAATAGACTACATGGAGATTAAATAAACGTATTTTATAAATTATTGTGTCAGAATGATAATTGTCAACGTTTAAAACATTAATTTTAAAGATACTGAACTAAAAATCATGTGCAATGATCCAACAACCCTTTCCCAACTATAGACGCTTTCTGACGCCTCTGCAGCTGCTGACTTTTGAAAACAGTGTGGACAAAAATATAAATTGCTCATAAGGAGCTATTTCTTTTTATTTTAAATGATGCTTCCAAAGTCTGCTCCATATTTGTTGGAAATGGTACAGAAAACCCCAGATAAATCAACGTTCATAAGATGAAAATGTTTATTTAATATATTTTAGGTGATACACTGTAGCGGTTACCTTAAAGTCCGTCACGTGACCATGGAGATCCCGCCCTACGAGGGGTGTTTACAAAATGTCGGAATGGTAGCCGTAGGCCACTCCCTCCCACCCAGTGCCATTACAGAAATTAAAATGTTCAACAATATGTTTATGTTCAGAGCCAGTCTCGACCTCAAACTCATCTTTCTAGATGCAAGGTAAGCTATTGTTCATTTCATTACCAATCTCTTTAAACAACTAAACCTAAAATATACATCTGATGACTGCTCGTTAAAGGTCGTCTCAGATTGACCTTTGCATCAGCCAATCAAATTGTCGCTTACCAAATTCTTCGGTATGAAACAGGCAAGATAACTCAGATAACTAAACACTATGGAGAAGCGGTGATTGTCGAGTGATCCGATTGTATAGCACGGGTAATTGTTGTATCAGGCGATTTCATTGGACATAAAAGCCGAGAGCACGTGCTCACGAATGTTTAACCCTTTCCCTCATACGACAAATCCGCAGCAGACGACTTTAAACATATTTTGTCAAAAAATAGAATATCTCTATAATTGAATGGATAACCTATGACTTAAAGTGGAAAACATTGTGGCAAAAGGAGAGCAATTTCTTCTGTTGTCACTATGTTTTCAAAAAGCCGTCTGCTGCAGAGGCGTAAGAAAGCGCGTCTATATGAGGGAAAGGGTTAAGTGTTCAAGGTCAGTTCGAGACGACCCGGATATACCGGGTAGTCAGATATAATATACGTACAGCGAAGTATTATGGTCTAATTTAAATGAGATTGTATTATTGCTTGACAATAGTGACCTGATCCTGACCTTTGCACCAAGACATATTTATGAGTCAGTGCATGGAAAGAGATAGTTGTAACAATGTAGGTTCGGATCAGTCTGTACATTTACCCCGTCTGATTAGAATATACACGAGTTAACAGAAGCTTCTGACAGACAACAACCTTATGTAAATAACAAGTGAATAGTAAATATCTTGATTCAATACTGAATTGGATCTGTACTGTTCTAAAAAGCGAACTTTTTCTCCTTCACTTCCTCATATATTGTAATGGTGTATATTGTAACTTTGAACATGATAACGCATCATTCTTTGACTAGTAAATTGTAGTAATTATTAACACTTTCCCACATACAGACGCTTTCTGACACCTCTTCAGCAGATAGATGACTTTTGGAAACTTTGTAACAAAAGGGGAACGGTTGCTCAAAACGAGCCTTTTCTCCGTTTGCAACAATGTTTTCAACTCTTTTCAATGTTACTACATTCATTTATATGGATTTGTTAACATTTTTACTCACATATTTACGACGTCGTCTGCTGCAAATTGGCTGTAAATGGGAAAGTTTAAACTGAACCTTCGTCATTCGTAAAGAAGGTGACAAAGTGCCGGTTCGAATTTCCTCCAAATGCATGTAATCCATGTGTGCTGTTTCGGATTTTATACCATGTGAATATGCGGACTAATTAAACCACATCATATACTAGGCAGTCGCTTCATTAATAGTGTGAATAACAGGGTCTTTCTGTATGTTAATCGGGGTGTTCATGGGGTAATGCGATGAGTTCCTGGTAAGAGCCCATCATTTGGACATTATTGTTCTTCATGGACAAGTCAATGCAAGTCATGGCTCCAGTTATGTAACCGAAATATAACATCTTGAATATCGATATGGCACATTCTTGTAACGTCAACAATGATAAATAAATGACAAAGCCAACATTTGCAATAAGAATTTACGTGGTTTTTTTTTACAATCGACAGATGGTTAATTAGGAGTCAGTTCACCTTTTTCAACAATGTTTTCCATATTGTTATCTGTTTCAGATGTGTCGAAGTTCGTTTTTTATCAGGGAAAATTTTAAACCATCTTTTTGTTTATTTACTTCCAGGGTAGCCCAGTTAACCGGATTCGAGCCTCAAGAACTGATAGAGAAAACGTTGTACCATCATATACATGTGTGTGATATTGTAAATATGAGATTTGCTCATCAAACATGTAAGTATATCACATTCATTAAGTTCATTATGATATATAGTACTATGGCAGTGTCGAATCTAGGAGGGGGAGATCGTTCTATTTCTCACACTCTTTTGAATATTCCCCCCTAAATTTGTATGGAAGGGGGGAGGGGGACTTTTTACATATACAAAGAAGGAATCCTAGATTGGACAGTGCTATGTACCGTTGCCACATAAGCTTTCATTGAAGATTCACATTATATGTATGGTCTCACAAGTCTTAACTGTCTGGTCCCTTATATTGAATTCATTATTATTACGTGAACAAAAAAAGAATCAAAGGTTCCACTATGTGTACTTTAAGTAAGAACTTGACTCGCCCAATGTTAATACTCCGAATGTGCTCGATGATTTCCGTACGAGGTCGTTTTTATTATCAATATAATGGCTCGGCAATTTCCGCCTAAATTCGTGAGAGTTCGGTATTGTTCGTGAATTTGTCCACGATTACAAACGATATCTGACGACTTCATACAGAAATCGCAGAGCATTTTAGTGATTTCCTAGCCTGATTTCTTGTACATTTACCCTTTATTAACTAAAAAGCAGTAAACAGTCACATACAAATGCAATTTGGTTAATATGTTTTACCATTTCCCCCATACAACAAATATGCAGCAGACGTTTTTGATAACATTCCAAAAAAAATATTTAAAAAATCTCTATAAAGGGAAGCATAAACATTGAAAAGAGTTGAAAACATTGTGGCAAATGGAGAAATTGCACATATGCCACAATGAGTTCAAACGTCGTCTGCTGCAGAGGCATCATAAAGCGTCTGTATGTGGGAAAGATTAAACACAATCTGCTTTTGTAACAAGGTCGTGCTGGTAAAGCGCATCTTGTAATCACTTGATTGCAAACAGGAAATGTCCTGATCAGAATATACGGTTGCAAAGACTGATTCGAATTTTAGCTTGTCGCAAAAAGTCTGGAAGGCCGTTTTTCGCGTGACGTGACTGCAATAACCCCTCGGTGTAAATATTACTCATCTAACAAGCACTTGAATTATCATCGTCTTCAGTCGGGATTTAGACGAGATTAGACTGGACAATAGAAATAAATACCGTGAAATAGCGACATAGTTCACACCGCTGACAGATACCCAGTCTACCCCCGTATATTCATTCTAATCTTGCACACACATTTGCCGCATAAGCAACAGACAATCTATGGAAGTGACTGTTGGGAAAGAATATTGATTGATTGATTGGGGTTTAACGCCGTTTTTAACAATTTCTGAGTTATATCACGGCGGCCAGTTCACCTACTCATGCATTTCCTGGTTTTCTCACACCAGTACTCCACACAACAATCTTCTCAAGCAATGGGAAAGAATACATTGCGTGTTCTTCTCGAGTATATTATTCTTTTCTTTTTTTTCAAAACATGTTATAAATTGAGATTTATATATTTAACAATGCGCTAGATAGTTGTACTTACTACGTCTATTTAGCGAAATACCTGTGAAATGTCTCCGCAGTAGATTGCTGTTTAACCTTTTCCCTCATACGGCAATTCTGCAGCAGACGACTTTGAACATATTTTGTAAAAAAGTAGAAAATCTCTATAATTGAATGGATAACCTATGACTAAAAGTGGAAAACATTGTGGCAAAAGGAGAAATTGCACGTTCTGTGCAATTTCTTCTTTTGTCACTATGTTTTCAAATAGCCGTCTGCTGCAGAGGCATCAGAAAGCGTCTATATGAGGGAAAGGGTTAATACTGTGTGGAAAGACTGTTGCTAAAAGCAAGCGTCTACATCTTCGGATATTTCAATAACATTTAGTAAGAGGACTTTGCTCTAAGTAATATTTTAATAGTTTAACTGCTTTGTTATAACTAGATTCATCTATTTCTCTATTTTGACAAAGAAAAAATTAAATATGAATGCGGGCAAAGGAGGTTTTGCCCGTTTTCCACAACTCTCCGTTTTCCCCACGACGTCTTCTAAAGTTTACTGGTGTAGAGGTGTCACATGTGTTCATTGCTGATATACTTTTTTCCAATTGAACAAAAGTTTGATTAATCTACAAAATAACAAGAATGGGTAATGAATAGACGACAAGTAAATGATGGCGCTAAAACTGTATGAAGGGTTAATCAAATATTGAAACAAATTTATTTTCGAGTATTTGTTGATTCTCGAGCAAGCCATACCGAGGTTGGCCAGCTCGAAAAGCCCCACTCTGGCGATATAACTAATGACCCCCCAAAGTCGGGGCATTACTGGGGGATAACTTTTTCACACGTACGTAGGTAATTTTCCCATCTCTGATGAATGGAAGAATGCAAAAACACCTGTGGACCCATATGTTGATATGTTAACAGCCGTGGTGTAGAGAAAGGAGCGAATGACGCCTAGCGAAAGCCTCCTGTAATATGCTCAGAGTGGGTCCGGGTATTTTGGGTCCGGGTGATTTCGGTTTTTCGTAAGAAGTTGATATGAGCGTTTTATCTACTAATGTTCGTATTTTAACCCTTTCCCTCATATAGACGCTTTCTGACGCCTCTGCAGCAGACGGATCTTTGAAAACATAGTGACAAAAGAAGAAATTGCTCAAAACGAGCAATTTCTCCTTTTGCCACAATGTTTTCCACTTTTAGTCATAGGTTATCCATTCAATTATGGAGATTTTCTATTTTTTGACAAAATATGTTCAAAGTCGTCTGCTGCAGAATTGTCGTATGAGGGAAAGGGTTAAAACTCTTCCAAATTGAAAAATCTACAAATACGGAGTATGACAATGATCAAATAGAAATATGACAGAATAAGATTTTTTTTAAAAAGCTTTCCTCTAAATAAGAACCCTTTCGCTTTTCCTGCAGTGATCTCAGTCCTTTACCGAATCTGCACTTCAAGTTATTGTTAAAGTTACAAATAAAGATACGGGTCAGAAATACCCTTTATTGCCTGCCGAGGCACGAAACGAAATATGCAAGACCCGAGTTAATTTTCAATTCTGGGATTTTAATTGGATTATACGGTTTAATACAGTACTGATAACGTGGGTATTGACATTCAGTCGGCATTTCGTTTCTAACCGAGTCGGTTGTTTGTTTTGTTTTATTGGCGTTTTGTACGCCGTTTCCAAACATTAGTTAACACTTTCCCTCATACGGCAATTTTGCAGCAGACGACTTTGAACGTATTTTGTCAAAAAATAAAAAATCTCCATAATTGAATGGATAACCTATGACAAAAAGTGGAAAACATTGTGGTAAAAGGAGAAATTGCACGTTTTGTGCAATTTCTTCTTTTGTCACTATGTTTTCAAAAAGCTGTCTGCTGCAGAGGCGTCAGAAAGCGTCCATAAGAGGGAAAGGGTTAAGTTGTATTATGGCGACAGTTCACTCATCCATGATCCCTGGATAAACAAACCTGTACTAGGCTAGAAAATGTACACTGCCTAAAGGGTAATCCGCCATGGCAGCCGCGTCTAGGGATCGAACCCGGACACCCGGTTCCAAATCCCAGACTCTAATCACTCCTGCATTAGGGTATTCCGCCATTGCAGCCGCGTATGGGGTTCGAACGCGGACACCCGGTTCCAAAATCCCAGACTCCGGAGAATGTACTTTATCTTTTTTTCTCTTTGTTTCAGTATTAATGAAGGGGCAGGTGACGACACGTTACTATAGATTTATGTCCAAGGACGGGGGATGGGTGTGGGTCCAGAGTTATGCGACCATCGTTCATAACAGTCGCTCCTCCAGACCGCACTGTATCGTTAGTGTGAACTACGTGTTAAGGTATGTATACACCGTCCAACCCCTGTGTTTAAAGACCACCCATGGGAAGAGAACAATCTGGTCTTTGTTCGCAGGTGGTCTTTAATTACAGGGTCATTTATGCAGTATATGAGTAGTTTTGGAATTTAAAAATGTGGTTGCTATAGACAGGGGATGACTAAATAAAGATGGTCTTTATCACAGGCTTGACTGTATATATTCATATATAAGTTTATCTGTGAGAAAACGAGCATATTCTCACAATGATTTTCGAACGTTTTCAGCTGCAGAGGAGTAGCGCGATCTGTATCAGAAAAAGATTAATCATTAATTCATATCACATATTTAGTGATGTCTGCTATAACAAATGTCTCAAGAAAGAATAGTGTATACTATAAAGTCAAATTCAAATGATTAGGTACTCCATAATGAAATACAGATGAGTGCTCACATTTCAAGATTCATTATTCGCAGTTTATCTTTATCAGTATAATTATTATAAAATAAATACAAGATGTTGAAAAAACTGAACAGGGTCCAAATCAACCGTTTGAGGATTGACAAAAGTCAATGCGACATGCGTCATTCGTCTTCCACCAATGGGCTAAGTCTATGTTGAAAAGCAGTCAGTTGCTTGGGAAGATTGTTGTGTGGAGTACTGGTGTGAGAAAACCAGGAAATGCATGAGTAGGTGAACTGGCCGCCGTGATACAACTGAGAAATTGTTAAAAACGGCGTTAAACCCCAAACAATCAATCAAACCCATTCAACCGACCTTACTTACTGCTAAAAATGTTTAAAAACTTAAAAGCACAATAAATATTTTTTGTTTCCGTACTAAAAATGCCGAAATATTTCATTTCTTAACACGTATTGTTAGGCAGCAAGGTAACTAATTATTTCAATCTAGTCATTTACTTAAATTAAATCCACCATTTATGTTTTACAACATATTAGGAAAGCAAAAATGATAAAATATGCTGTTTAAGTTTTTAAGTATTATTTAGCGACTAGTAAGGTTGGTGGGTTTAGATCCAGATGCACTTGTTGATCTGACACTACACTGTTCACAAGAACGCAATGTGTTAATTAATGTGCGTAGACGTGATACTTGTATGGTTATACACTTATATATGTTTGCTAAGAGATACACGTATGTACACATTACATACATAAAGACAATGAATGCCCGGGTTTGGCTATGCTTTTGTACATATTCACCAGATAATATACTGAAAGCTGGTGCATTAGGATCCATACTCGTCTAACGCGACTCTAATCTGTTCATTTTCTTTACAGTGATGTCCAAGCGAGACACCTCAGGATTCACATAGACCAAACCAATCAGAAAGACGTGGAAGGATTTAGTGTACAAGAAAGGATGATAGGAAAATGCAGAACTCCTAAATCTAAAAATAGAGCTTCGCCGTATCCGCATATAGCAGAAAATCCGGAATATACCGGGGATTATAACGATGACGTTGCAACAGTGACGTCATTACAAGGATATCAGGGTATAGGATATAACTCGCCAATGCTCCAAAATACCCATGATGCACTGGACCGGTATCATTCGTTGTATTCATCGTTCTCAAGCAACACTGTTCACATGGACGCGTTAAAAGATTGCGCGTATACGTATCCCTCACCACAATCCCATTTCGACAGCGGTCAGTTCCGGCCATGTGACGATAGATTTCCGGTGGTAAGGGATGCCGGGTTTTTAAACATTCATACGAATTCCGACGACGAGCCAAAACTGAACGAGACTATTCAACTGACGCCGTTAACACGCGAGATTCGTAATTCTGGTCAATGTTCGAGAAGTAGCAGTCGTAGTGAATCATTCGGAACTCCTCTGAGTGTACAGGGACCTTCTAGTAATCGGTCGGAATCCTCGACGTCCGACGTCGATGTGTTGCCAGACGATCTGGACAGTTCTAAAACAGATAACACTAAATGTGTCAAACAATTACACGTTCTAAAAGAACACACAAACATGCCACATGAGCCAATTCAACAATCAGTGATAATGCGCATGCCCAACAATCAGACTTTCTGTTCGTCGCCTCGGTACAGCTGTGATTACACCAAGTCTAAATCACCGCGGGCGATTCTCGCAGATATACCAAAATATTCATCCGAACAACAAAGTAGTGCCAACACAGACTTTTTCATGGATACCCCAAGCAATGCAGCCGACAAATTATTTGGACTGAAACCGATGAATGGTAAAGCGTACTCGGATGACGCCATTTTAAATTGTCTACGTAACGGATACCCTTATGAACAATACAATCAAGGGACACTGTATTCCCCTCAGGGTTTACAAAATAAACCATATCCCGGCATGCCTCAGGCCGGATATACTAGTGTCATTGTGGATACGCAGCAATACCACAGTATGTCAAATGGGTTCGTTCACTGACAGTACTATAGCTTTAGGACACTATCAGGAAAATGGTTGCAGAAATATCGAGTAAAACTAATTTAAATGTCACCATGTTGTACGTACGTCTTTTGGACTATAAGTACAAATTGGCTTTCTCAGACAACTTAGTTCCAGATCAGCCTTTGCATCCACACAGTCCGATCAATATATACACTGTTTTTATATTTCGTACATAAGCTTGTTAGACTTGTTATTTTGTCAACTTGTGTATATTCTGAGAGCAGATGAGCGGGGTGATCTGAACCTACACTGTTCGGAAATGCCAACTTGTACCCTTTTCCACGACTATCTAAATAAAGTATTGAATCAGTTCGAGATTGTTTAAGCACACATACTAGTCTGTTTATTTACTCCTCCAGTGGCATAACCGACTAGAAACTGTTCTAAGGTTCTATTCGGTTCTAAATCATTTGCATGAATATTTGCCCATATTGATTGATGTGATCAAATCATTCTTTTTTCGAAACATAGTTCCAACAACTACGATATTTATCTCCCTTGTCGGTCATTTTGATAGGCAAATATGATGAGCATTAATAGAGAATATTAAATTAAATAAGATAATTAGGAAAACACCTTGAGGAATTTGAGTTTGACAACCATAGGTCGTTGATGCCTTTGTATGATCTGGTTATATCGACTTTTTGATTTAATTAGTTTTGCAAATGAAATTATTTAATTTAATTATATTTGATATTTCTCTATTCAACATATAGTGAATTTGCCTATCAAAATGGCGGACAAGGGTGATAATAATTGTTGTTGAGAGATTTATGTATTGTTAGCAAATACTACCCAATAACATACAAGAACGTGTTACAATTCAATGCTGTTGGTACCAGTTGTTTTGAAGAATTCAGCAGGTTAAGGTTTAACTTGTAAGAAGACAATACAACACTTTGTTTAACTCGTCAAGTCTATGTGGAATTAAGCAATGGAATTGTTTGCGGAAAAAAACATGTTTGAGCTGAATGAGCACGGAAAGCAGTCCTAAAGTGTTTGCGAACAGATAGGAGTCAGGTGAATTCGTGCATCTACTAAGTCTCACGAGAATCTTCCCTGTCAGTGTAAATTTCTTTAAATAACATTTTCCCACATACAGTTAGCTGGTTTCTGATGCCTCTACAGCAGACGACGTTTGAAAATATTGTTGCAAAAGGATGTTTGTCATGAAGTTTTCAGAATCGTCTGCTGCAAATTTGTGGTATGTGGGAAAAGGGAGGGTTAAAAGACCAAACGATGTAACTTGAGTTATTTTTTAGCATTGCTCTGTTCGACGTCTTACTTTATAAGTAAAACTTGTATTTTTCGTCTGCAAACTTAAGGTCGAACATATCCAATGGCTCGGTATTTTTCGTAGGTAGCCGTTAAAGATCGGTATTGTTCGTGGGCTTTTCGCTCCTTTTCACCGGAAATGACCGACAGGTCCACAAACAATATCGACATTTAACGACTTCAGGCGGAAATAGCCGAGCCTATATACCGTTAACAAATACCGACCTCTTACGGAAACAGGCGAATTGATAGGCCGGATCGTGCATTATTTGCCAAAGAGTGGTTCTATACAAATGTTACATACAAGTATTATTCGATATATTCAGATTCAGCGTTTTATTGTGAACCATTAGTTATAATTGTTTTTAGAAGAAACTGATATTAATTGTTAACCTTTATACAGAAGACTCGTGGCGCGTTGTGCATCAAATGACTTTTGAAAATAATTGTGGAAAAATAATAAATTCCTAAACAGGCGAAATCTTTCATTTTATCCTTTATTTTTTGAAATATTTATCAACATTTTGCATTCAAATTTTAGATGCGAATTTATGTTTTTATATCAGCTCTTTTTAAAGCAGGCGCCTCTTTAAAAGCAAAATATTATGTTGGGTAAACAGTTTAGTTATTTAATGCATGTTTACAGTAATCAGTGAAAATATACTCCCGATATGACGTCACTCCGCCATTTCTTTTGAAGTAGAATAGACATGCTACTGAAAGGAATTCACTTTGGCAATTTATTTTAAAAATAAGAAATAAAGAAATATGATTTGTATAATACTAATTTTAATATGGTATGAAATTGCGTACTATTTTACAACCATGAATGAACTGTTGGTCGTATAATGAACTGTTGGTCGTATAATTAACTGTTGGTCGTATAATGAACTGTTGGTCGTATAATGAACTGTTGGTCGTATAAGCAACTGTTGGTCGTATAATGAACACGTGCCTATTATCATTTACAACTCGTTGCAAACATGTTATGCTTATGGCACTTAAAAAGGAAAGGTCGCAGTTAACCCTTTCCCTCATACGACAATTCTGCAGCAGACGACTTTGGACATATTTTGTCAAAAAATGGAAGAATCTCTATAATTGAATGGATAACCTATGACTAAAAGTGAAAAACATTGTGGCAAAAGGAGAAATTGCTCGTTTTGAGTAATTTCTTCTTTTGTCACTATGTTTTCAAAAAGCCATCTGCTGCAGAGGCGTCTATATGAGGGAAAGGGTTAACGCATTTTTTATACCAGCAACACATTTAACTCTTTCACAGCGCCAATGGCAATATTGAGATTTTTGCAAACAATGCAGATTCAGGTGAGTCAGCTCGTAACGAGCTGACTCACCTGAAATCAGCACTGTTTGCCATTTAGTTATCAAAATATTCCAAAACTCTGGAAAATGGAGACGGCTGATTTTAAATACGGAAGAGTCTACTTTAATCCATTCGGCGCTGAAAGAGTGAATACATTTATTTCAATTCCGGGTATTAACTTTGGTTATTGGCCGAGGTTCGAACTCGCGAACCCTGAATTGGTAACCCCTCGCCGCTGAGCTTTGGCGGCTCGCCGCTATCAATTTAAAATCTCCTTTGTAGTATATACCCAATACGTTCTAGTCGTTCTTAAACAAATAAGAATAAGAGGTAAAGTTATGTTTTAAATTAAGCAATATGGTGTATTTATTCAGCGGGTGCTATTGTGTCACACAGAAAACAATAAATGAATATTTCAAATAAATGATTTTTTTCAAAGATTTGAAATCGGACTTGTTCATTTAAAACCATATATCTTTATAGCCATTGATGTGATGTGATGTGTCGGCTCTCATTTAGCCGTATGATTAACGTGTAGCCCCATTTGTAGCCATTTAAGTAACGTTTCGGCCCTATTGTAGTCATTGAAGTATTAGCTCGGCCCTCTTGTAGCCATGTAAGTAATGTGTCGGCCCTATTGTAGTCATTGAAGTATTAGCTCGGCCCTCTTGTAGCCATGTAAGTAATGTGTCGGCCCTATTGTAGTCATTGAAGTATTAGCTCGGCCCTCTTGTAGCCATGTAAGTAATGTGTCGGCCCTATGGTAGTCATTGAAGTATTAGCTCGGCCCTCTTGTAGCCATGTAAGTAATGTGTCGGCCCTATTGTAGTCATTGAAGTATTAGCTCGGCCCTATTGTAGTCATTGAAGTATTAGCTCGGCCCTCTTGTAGCCATGTAAGTAATGTGTCGGCCCTATGGTAGTCATTGAAGTATATGCTCGGCCCTCTTGTAGCCATGTAAGTAATGTGTCGGCCCTATGGTAGTCATTGAAGTAATGTGTCGGCCCTCTTGTAGCCATGTAAGTAACGTTTCGGCCCTATTGTAGTCATTGAAGTATTAGCTCGGCCCTCTTGTAGCCATGTAAGTAATATGTCGGCCCTATTGTAGTCATTGAAGTAATGTGTCGGCCCTCTAGAAGCCATGACAATAATGTAATCATGGCAGTAATGTTTCGGCCCTCTTGTAGCCATGTAAGTAATGTGGCGGCCCTCTAGAAGCCATGAAAATAATGTAATCATGATAGTAGTGTGTCGGCCCTCTTGTAATCATGTGAGTAATGTGTCGGACGACTTGTAGCCATGGAAGTAATGTGTCGGCCCTCTTGTAATCATGGGAATTATGTGTAGGCCCTCTTGTAGCCTAGGCAATAATGTGTAGGCCTTCTTGTAATCATGTGAGTTAGGTGTCGACCCTCTTGTTAACATGGTAATAAAGTGCCGGCCCTCTTGTAGTCAAGGAAGTAACATGTCGGACCTCTGGTAGCCATGAAAGTAATGTGTCGGTCCTCTTGTAGCCATGGACGTAATGTGTCGGCCCTCGTGTAGCCATGTAAGTGATGTATCAGCTCACTTATGGTCATTGAAACAATGTGGCGGCCCTCTTGTAACCATGAAAAGTATGTGGCGGCCGTATTGTAGCCATGACAGTGATGTGTCGGCTTTCTCGTAGCCATAGAAGTAATGTGTCGGCCTTCTTGTAGCTATGGAAGTAAGGTGTCGGCTCTCTCGTAGCCATGGAAGTAATGTGTCTGCCCTATTGTAGCTATGGAAACTATGTGTCGGCCCTCTTGTAGCCATGAAAGTGATTTATCGGTCCTCTTGTAGTCATGGGAGTAATTAATCGGCCCTCTTGTAGCCATGGGAGTAATGTTGCAGCCCTCTTGTAATCATGAAAGTCATGTGTCGACCCTCTTGTAGTCAGGGGAGTAATGTGACGGCCCTATTCTAGTCATGGAAGTAATATGTAAACCATCTTGTAGCCATGGAAGTAATGTGTCGGCCCTCTTGTAGCCATGGAAGTAAGGTTTCAGCCCTATTTTAGCCATGAAAGTCATGTGTCGACCCTCTTGTAGCCATGGCAGTAAAGTGTCGGCCCTCTTGTAGCCATGGAAGTAAAGTGTCGGCACTCTTGTAGCCATGGAAGTAATGTGTCGCCCCTCTTATAGTCATAGGAGTGGTGAGTCGGCCCTCGTGTAGTTATTGGAGTAATGTGTCGGCCCTCCTGTAGTCATGTTGGTAATGCATCGGCCCTCTTTCAGTCATGAAAATAATGTGTCGGCCCTATTTTAGCCATGAAAGTAATGTGTAGCCCAGCCCCTCTTGTAGACATAAAAGTAGTGTCGGCCTTTTTGTTTAAATAAAAGTCAAT
Source organism: Serripes groenlandicus (assembly GCA_031761405.1). Classification (NCBI taxonomy): domain Eukaryota; kingdom Metazoa; phylum Mollusca; class Bivalvia; order Cardiida; family Cardiidae; genus Serripes; species Serripes groenlandicus. Next base: position 56,265,791 of record JASEVX010000005.1, on the reverse strand, counting down.
TGTCGGCCCTCTTGTAGCAATGGATAGACGTTTCACTGTTATCTAGTTACTGACGACTTTTGACTGCAGCAGAAGATTTTTGTTTAAAATATTGTTGGGAAATAAGCATTTACTCATTATGAAGAAGTTATCCATCAAACTCAAAGGTTTCCAAATGATGCATATTTCCCACGTGTCTTTAGAAGTAGACGACACCAAAAGCAGCATATCCGGAATCGGTAAAGAAGTCAAGTGGTGCAGACAGAAATCTAATCCGAGACTTCTCTGACCTTAAAAGCCTTTTTTTTGCGGCTTAGGCCTACACAGCAAGATGAAATATCAAAAATCGTAAAAAGGGCTGTGTAAGGGTCAGAGAAGGCTCGGATTAACAGAAATCCCGCACCAATTTGGTTGACTTATCCATTGTGATACGAAGTTGTTATTGTATACATACATAAAGGGGGTAAAAGTTGCATGAGAAGTAACTATCTGACATTGACATGTAAAAGGTCAAAGTTCAATATTTAAATGAATGTAAATATTTACCTCTAACATTTGTACATCCGTATGTAACTGCAGTGTTTTGTTCACCTCAGTCAGTTATATCACGAGGTCAAGTTAACCCTTTCTCAAAGTAAACACATCTGCATCAGATGACTTTGAAATATCTAGTCAAAATCATTGAACATATCTATAAACAAAAATAAATATTGTTGCAAAATGTGAAATTGCTCCTCCTTTTACCATAATGTTTTCAAAAGTTGTCTGCTGTTGAGGCGTCAGAATGCGTTTATATGTGTGTGGAAGTGTTAACCCTTTCCCTAATACGACAATTCTGCAGCAGACGACTTCGAACATATTTTGTCAAAATATGGAAAATCTCTGTAATTGAATGGATAACCTATGACTAAAAGTGGAAAACATTGTGTCAAAAGGAGAAATTGCTCGTTTTGAGCAATTTCTTCTTTTGTCACTATGTTTTCAAAAATCCGTCTGCTGCAGAGGCGTCAGAAAGCGTCTATATGAGGGAAAGGGTTAAAGGACCCAACCATTTCATGGCTTTCTCAACCATTCAACAAAACATTCCTCCAAAACACAAGGACATAGACATTAAAGTCAATTGACGGAATACGAATAACGATATTCATAGTATTTTTCGTCAACCTTTGGGGACGGACGGATGAATGACCGAGCTGAGATCCGAACTTATGACCCCCCTGTTTAATACGAGAATACAAGAGATGCTTTGGATTACTGAACAGTCAATTGTGCACCCCGTCCTACTATCTCTATAAACACCCTTTGACGATGATATTTTAAATATTTAAATTACGTCACACGGAATTCGACCTTGTGGATTGTAAATTCGTCTGCGCCTCTGTAGTGAGATCAGGATATCTGACGCTTCTGCTTCAGACGAGTTTTGATAACATTGTAACAAAAGCTACATTTGCTACAATGTTTTTCGACACTATTCAATTAACATACGTTCATTTAAAGAGATGTTCACTATTTGTGTCTACATCTTTTCAAAGTCGTCTGCTGCTGATTGGTTGTTTGTGTGAAAGGGTTATGAGTCGCGCTCCGGGGTATATATCCGTAGTGCAATTGTGACAGGTTCAGATAAAGACATGTCGGTGCATCCATAATACTTCCCCCAAATCTGAACTGTTGGTCAGGAGCTTCGTGGGATAAAATGGGAGTAATTGGTGATTAGTACAGATCCAGATCAGACCTTTCTGGTGAGCTAGCCTCGAAAATGAGTGGGAGATAGTGGTGCAGTGGTATAGCCTCGGTTTCTCGTACCGAAGGTCCAGGGTTCGAATCCCGTGACGAGCGGTTGTTGTTCCTTTGGAAATTTATCCACACATATGAAGAGAGTACTGGTTATGTATCCAAAAAGCAGACATCGAGCATGAATGATATAAGCTGAAAGCTTGTTTCGCAACCGATGTAAAGTAAATAAGTTTAAACTAAATAAGTTTGCTTTTCCGAGTTACTTGTATTATAAATACTATGGTAGACATAAGAGCATACTGGAAACCAAAACAAAACAATTTAGCCCCGATAAATGAAAAGTAGATTTTGTTGAAAACAGTTGTCGGCAGCTCTTGGCGGCCAGATAAAAGTATTTGTGGGAAGGTAGCCAGTTGCGTGAGAAGAATACGGATTAACTACTTATGTTCCCGAAGGTCCAGGGTTCGAATCCCGTGACGAGCGGTTGTTGGAATTTGTCCAAACATACGAAGCGAGTACTGGTTATGTATCCAAGAAGCATGAATAATATAAGCTGAAAGCTTGTTTCGCAACCGATGTAAAGTAAATAAGTTTAAACTAAATGAGTTTGCTTTTCCGAGTTATTTGTATTATAAATACCATGGTAGAAATAAGAGTATACTGGAAACCAAAAAGAAACCATTTCGCACCGTTAAATGAAAAGTGTATTTTTTCGGAACAGTTGTCGGCAACTCTTGGCGGCCAGATAAAAGTACTTGCGGGAAGGTAGCCAGTTGCGTGAGAAGAATACGGATTAACTACTTATGTTCCTATACATTTTTATCAGTATATCTTGTCCTGATGTAACTTACTATCTACATTCCTGCTCCAGGTGTTAGTCAACAGTGATGGCGGGATCATTTATAATGGCGGTCAATTGTCACATCGGGAATGATAAATACCGGTACCTCGTCATCAAATACCCATGAATAACGGGTTTATTTACCAACATTCGGATACATTCTTCCGATGGGTCCCGGAATACTTTCGCTGCTAGGTTTTTCTCCGAGTTTTATTTACGTGTTTACACCCCCCTATGTTCCGAAGAGGTTGAGTATTTAATACCCCCGTTGGTAGGTTTAGAACTTGCACTGGATACGTCATGGAACGAAACACTCTGATTAACCCTGTCTTTCATCATATAGACGCTTTCTGACGCCTCTGCCTGCAGCAGACGGCTTTTTGAAAACATAGTGACAAAAGAAGAAATTGCTCAAAACGAGCAATTTCTCCTTTTGCCACAATGTTTTCAACTTTTAGTCATAGGTTATCCATTTAATTATAGAGATTTTCCATTTTTTGACAAAATATGTTCAAAGTCGGTTGCTGCAGAATTGTCGTATGAGGGATAGGGTTAATCCTGTCCCACATACAAACACTTTGCAGCAGACGACTGGAAAACAGTTAGTCAAAAAGTGGTTGATTAGTATACGACATAAAAAGTATTCGATATAGAAACAACAATTACTGAATAAAATTGAAAGCACTGTTGCCACAATGTTTTCCACTTTTAGTCATAGGTTATCCATTCAATTATAGAGATTTTCTACTTTTTGACAAAACATGTTGGAAGTCGTCTGCTGCAGAATTGTTGTATGCGGGAAAGGGTTAAGGGATAGCATTTTCTAAACAAGAACGTCGCAAGTGAAGGCTCGCCTGCATTTTGCTAACTCGAAAATGTGGCATTACTGAGTAATTATTAAAGCCAGAATTATGTGACTTAGTATAGACATGCGTATTGTTCATATGAACATGTGTACCAAGTTTCATTTGACAATGTTGAACGGTTTTTGAGTCGAATATCATCGTGACAGAGAAAGAGTCAATAATGTATAGACGTTAATAAAAGTAAAGACATATACCTATTTTTGTATTGTGGGGAAAATTAATTCCCGAACACTCGAACTCTAAATCACTAATTCTTGAGTTTAAGCCTCCTTTACTGCATACAACAAATCTGCAGACGATTTTGAAAATAATTTAACATATAGGCAAAATTATGGGAAATATCTGAAAAAGGAAGGTTTTTGTTATTGAACTGAGTTAACAACATAATGACAAAGGAATAATACTTTGCTCATTGTTCCTTCAAACCAGCCGTTCAACGAGAAAACCAACAGTGTGGACTCTGCGTAAAGTATCGTCCCGGATCAGCCTAAGCATGCCGCGCAGGCTAACCCGGACATACACTGTTCGCCTTCTGTGGATTTTCTGTTTCAAGGATTATTACTCTATACCTCTACTCCCCTGAGACGGAATGTGTCGGTCCAGATTAGCATGCGCGGACTGCACAGGATGATCTGCGTCGATACATTTCGCAGATATCGTCCGCTAATGATGCTTCAAAATATGTGAGCTTGTGGGAAAGGGTTATTCAGTGATTTTCACCGAAGTATTTTCCAGTCGATGATAGGACGATGTTCCCTATGGTCAGTCCAAATGGCCGTTCAATATGAGACAAGCGAAAGTCGGTACAGTACTTCATAACACCAGCTAGGCTTCGCTTAATTAAACTTAATCATCAAAAATCGATACATTAACAAACAGCAAACTTTTTGTTTGACTTTCAACAGAGCTCTCGCGTATCAATTTGCCACTTCAGGTTTTAGCCGGAAGTGCCTGTCACGTGACCAAACGTCGTTTTGACAGGGCATGGTCCAATAATGCCCTCTTAATTAATGTCCAATGAGCTTCAGAAATATGTTGTTTTTTATTTCGTTTGTTCATACAGACTCCGTTATCCCTTTCGCACATGTAGACGCTTTCTAACGTCTCTGCAGCAGACAACTTTTGAAAACATTTGGACAAAAGGAGAAATTGCTCATGATAGGCAATGTCTCCTTTTGTCACAATTGATTAAACTCTATGCAATAATTACACTATAATTTATAACAGATGCTTTCCATATTGCTGCGCAGTTGTTTTCAAAGTCGTCTGCCGCAGATTTGTTGTATAAGGGAAAGGGTTATTTGTCAAGTATTCGTCATACAAGATAGTACTGGAACTAGAAGTCACCCAAATTGTTCCAAGTTCTGTGCATCGTTAATCCTTTTGCACTTGCAGACGCATCTTGACACTTTTGAAACAGACGATTTTTAAAAACAGTGTGGCAAAAGAGGATTTTGGTCACGTTGAGCAATTTCTCCTTTTGCCACAGTGTTTCAGCTCTTTTCAGTAATGCCACTTTTATTATTGTTTATGTATATTTCCAGGTGTTTTCAAGGAAGTTTGTTTCAGATGTGTTGTATGTATATTTAAACTCGATTGAAAATATATAATTTAAGAATGAAAGACAATTTTATTGATAAGACATAAATTAACATTTAGACAACACATTCGTCTCTGATTGAAAATGAGAAATTGATGGCATGGTGCAATTTCACGATACAACTTATCACACTATCGTGATGAAATAATTTCTAGGATCACTTGTATAACAACACGAGTGGTATAAGTCGACTCTGATATAAAACAAACAATACTGACGGAATATACGTATCTCATCTTTTAAAATTACATTTAGGTAAAAGTCCGAGATCGATACGTTGAAAGGGATTGTTGATTAATTGATTGATTGATTAGTTAGTGTTTTACGCCTCTTTCAGCAATTATTCAGTTAAATCACGGCGTTTCCTGGGAAATATACCAGTACTACTGGTTCATGTATCCTGACACCAGTCAGTCAGCCGTAATGCTAACCCCGCAACCCTGAACGCCAAGAAGGGCAGCCATCACTACCATTTTTACCAAGTCTTAGGTACGAACCCACGATCTCCCGCTCCCGAGGCGAAAGCTCCAGCACTACACCACCGAGACAGATACGTTAAAGGGGATTGACGGGAAAGTAACACAATCATCGGGTTAAATAGAAGTCACTGTTGGTAATCTGTCCTAACTCTTTGGACATTTGAAAAGATGCGTTTTCTGCCTTTAATTTGAGATGTATATAATTTACGACACAGATGCACAGAGTCTAACAATGATAAACGAGGGTTAATTGGTATATAAGAAAGTAAAACAACAACGATATATCAGAGCTTATATGGTTGTTGATAAAAAATAAAAATAATATTTGTTTTGTGTGGAGCGAAATATTTCTCACCAAAACCAATACATTAACCACCATTTGAAAACATTTTGCAAAATGAGAAATAGAAAATTATGATCAATTTCACCATTTGCCAAAATGTTTTTAATTCTATCAAGTATTAAAACTTTCATTTTCATGGACTTTCTATAGTTTTATAGATTGTTTCAAAGTCATTTACTACAGAAATGTTATATGCGGAAAAGGGTCAAACTCACTTCGCTGACAAAGTAGTAATGATTAAAATAGAGCATCTCTTACAAATATGCCAAAGTTTCATTTCCCTTTAAATGCAGTTTTCATTCGTTTGTTCAGATGTTTCACATTTTGGTAAACGTAGTTTGAATGTTCTTTCGTATAATTGGTTATTTTCTGTGTCGAGTGCATTATCATAGAACATTGTGACATTCGGGGGAAAAAACATAACTTATGAAATGTTTTTTCAAGGATTGATGTTTTTATCTGAAACAGTCTGGAAGTGCCCTGTCAACGATACTCAAATGCTGTAAACGTTATTGATTTCCATTTCTAGTATGTTTTGTGTGCCTTAAAATAAATGACAAATTTCGATGGCCACTTAAACTTCAACAGTAAAGCGAAAACTAGAAATGTGTTTTTGTCGCTAGATGGCGTCGCTAGTTTCCGGTGATAGCTTCTTATCTTTGGAGTTCCGGTTCACCAAGATTAGACTGGTACCAAAATTTCAGCACTCTAGATTTGACAGTTCTACCGGAAGTCAAGTGGAAAATTAATTGTCGAAATTAGTGATTCCCGTCAAAATATTTGAGTGGACAAGAACGGCGATTCAATTATTCCATACGCTGTGGACATGGACATGTCAAACATTCATAAATTAGTCGTTCCCTCAGACCTTCTGTCTTATTACCCATCCAAAGTGTATGATGTGAGTACAAATAATATTAAAACACGAGCACTGCGCCTTTAATGGGTCTAAGCTGTAGGTATATGACTACCATAATTAAGGAATATGCTACAAGCTGTCGGAACTGGGACCGTTTGTGTACACTATCCCTACTTTATCTTTTGGTGCAAAGTCAAATCATCAAACATTTAAACATTCACTTCACATGAGCATACCCATATATAATACAGTAAGGACAAACATAATAATAGTGTTCAAAACATCCATTCTGCCAAAATTTCAACATGCTAACATTAAAAGAAAATATTTCCGAACACAACAATTTCCTTAAATATGATCTAGTGACCTTATGTTTGACCCGACATGAGGCATGTTGAACTTGAGACGATAAAACAGGTTTAATTAAAGGATCACTGAATACAATTTCTCCTTTTTCCACGTTTTCTTATAAAAATTGGGACAACTGCAAATGCGTCACATTTGTATGTCAATTCTGAGAAATAGCTTTATTTTGAAATTGTACCTATTAATCTGAAAGGAAATTTTAACGACTTTGTTATCAATTTGAAAATAGATAATTAGGAAAATTTGCATACATCCTGAATGAAATCAAATGTTGATAACAGCACGAGTATCAGCCAATCAAAGACCTTTATTTAAGTGGTGAACCTCCACACTGAAACTGTGAATGTTTAATATTCCTTTTGTCGTTTTTGTTTTTGTGTTTTAACCCTTTCCAAAGTCGTCTGCTGCAGATTTGTCGTATGAGGGAAAGGGTTATCCCTTTCCCACATACAATAAATCGGCAGCAGACGACTTTGCAATTATCAAGTTCAAAAATATAGAAAATCTCTATAAATGGTAGTATGAATATTGAATAGAGTTGAAATCATTGTGGCAAATGGAGAAATTGCTCATGATGAGCAATTTCTCCTTTTGCCACAATGATGTCAAAAGTCGTCTGCTGCGGAGGCGTCAGGAAACGTTTTTACGTGGGAAAGCGGGTAAAGGTCAACGTGGTCACGTGATACAATGTGTGTTATGTTATCTCTTTGTCGAAAACAGGTATATTTCTAAGTATTTGCAGCAGACGAGTTTTTACAATAGATACAATGTGTGTTGTTTTATCTCTTTGTCGAAAACAGGTAAATTTCTAAGTATTTGAAGCAGACGATTTTTTACAATAGATACAATGTGTGTTGTTTTATCTCTTTGTTGAAAACAGGTAAATTTCTAAGTATTTGAAGCAGACGATTTTTTACAATAGATACAATGTGTGTTGTTTTATCTCTTTGTTGAAAACAGGTAAATTTCTAAGTATTTGCAGCAGACGATTTTTTACAATAGATAAAATGTGTGTTGTATTCGAAAACAGGTAAATTTCTAAGTATTTGCAGCAGTAGATTATTTACAATAGATACAATGTGCGTTGTATTATCTTTTTGTCGAAAACAGGTAAATTTCTAAGTATTTGCATCAGACGATTTTTGAAAGCCTCAGCTGCATACGAAATGAGACGTTGATCACACTGAACGTATAATTGTTTTCCGTGTAATAATTGAAATGATAAGAAGACACACTCTCCCTTCTTAACCCTTTCCCTCATATGACAATTCTGCAGCGGATATTTTGTCAAAATATAGAAAATCTCTATAATTGAATGGATAACCTATGACTAAAAGTAGAAAACAGTGTGGCAAAAGAACAAATTGCTCGTTTTTGAGCAATTTCCTCTTTTGTCGCTATGTTTTCAAAAAGCCGTCTGCTGCAGGGGCGTTAGAAAGCGTCTATATGAGGGAAAGGGTTAATATGTTTCGGTTTTTATTTGTTTGGAACAAACAAATTTAGTAGCTGCAATTCTGAAGCCATACGTCTTATGGAAAAGTTCCTAAATTTCATACGCGTGAAAGTAGTACTCAATACTTGCTCTTACTTTTCAAATGTATCACGATTTTTGAAATAATGATATATTTATATCGTCTTTGTTTTCTTATGTGGTTCTTATATTCAAAGAGAATTACGAAATAAAATGAAACATTGTATTTTAAAACATGAACGCGGAGAGATTTATAAATCTCAATGAGTGAACTGCTACAGGGAGAACTATTTCCGATTTAAGCTCCAGATACGGTATTTGAATTTTCAATCACGCATTGCAAATGTAGATAAAAACAGAATTGAAAATATTTTCTTTGTGCCTTGTCGGCCATATAAATATAGTATAAAGAATTAAAAAAAAAAAATATGTGCGTCATAAAATGCATTTAAAATGAGAGTAACACATTTGCAGAGAAATCGTGATCGTCGAATTCTATTTATAAATACAACGGTATGGGGGGGGGTCTAAAGTGCGGACGCGATCTGCGGACAAATACATTATAGAGGGAAAATACGGACAAACGTAATATAGAGGGAAAATGCGGACGCAATAGAATATAGAGCAAATCTGCGGACGCTATGATTTGTTGTAAAAAATGTTTAATTAAAGATGGGCAAATGTGTATAATTTGTTACATATGATCCATGCAACATTCTATTCTGTAGGGTACTTTGAAGGGGCAGAACAATTTAAATAACAAATAAACAATAAGTATATATATATATACAACACTTTTAATCTTAATTTGTTTCTAGTAATGATATATATATACAACTATAATACTAATCTATAGCAAATAAGTTAAATGTTTTTTTCTTGCTGTATAAACAGTAAAAAGCAACATATATTGAAAACATTGTGGGAAAAGGATAATTTGCTTATTTAAACAATTTCTTAATTCCCATAACCTTTCTTTACCGTCGTATAAACCAAATTTGTATTTGAAGGCTGTTATAAGTAAAAAACTTAAATGTTGCCAATTTAATCACATATCTTATCATTATAATAGCCAAATAATTAACAAAAGTTACAATTAAAGTCCGCATCTGTTGTCGAAATATCCACAGGTGCATTAACACAAGATTTGTGAAACCAATTTGTGCATATATCACATTCTACCATGACGGTATCGACACATCCCGGCAAGTTACAAATACATACATGTATATGATAGGTTTATTGGGAAAAGGGGTTACATTTATAATTTGTTTGGAATGACACTCGTACACAATGGTAATTAACAGTGTATGGTCACGCATCCTTAATTGATTTGGCAAGCTTAAAAACCCTTTAAAGGAAACAGCGGCCAGCTTAGGTGTATACTGTAGAGTAAAATTCGGACGGCACAGGTATTGGTTTTCTCTGGAGCATTTAATCCTTTTATAATGCAAATGAATTCAAAAGCCTCTGAAGTCTGAAGCATGTTTCTTTTAAAGTGCTCATATAAATATTAGTACTGCCTTTTTCCACAATATTTTCTACATGATTTCAATTACTCTTTCATTTGGATAGATGTTTCTTTTTTAGCTCACCTGAGCACGAAGTGCTAAAAGTTAGTTATTGTGATCTCCTTTTGTCCGGCGTCTGTCGTCCGTCAACATCTTCTCCTCAGTAACGAGTGGGTCAATTGGGATGAAACTTCACAGAAAGCATCCTCTCATTGACCTCACCAGAATTCCTTCAAATGTTTGTGATTTATGCAGAATTATGGTTTCCATGGCAACGAAAATAAAAAAAACTTTAAAAATTCTTCTTCTACCAAACTGGTTGGCAGATTTTCAAATTATGTTAAAGAAGTGTTCCTTGGCCGCCAGGGAGCGGGGCTTTTTTGCCTTATATGGCTATAGTGTAAACTCAAAAAAATCTTCTCCTCCAAAAGTGTCAGGCCGATTTTCAAATAATTTTGTAGAAATGTTCCTAGGGTGACCCTCTATCAGATTCCTTCCAGCCAAGTTGATTGGTCGAAAAACATGGCCGCCAGCGGTCGGGGCTTTTTTGCCTAATATGGCTATAGTAAAAACTTGAAAAATCTTCTCCTCCGAAAGTTTTTGGCCAATTTTCAATTCTTTTTGCAGAAATGCTCATTGGGAGACCATCTATCAGATTCCTCCAAGCCATGTTGATTGGTCGAAAAACATGGTCGCCAGGGGGCAGGGCTATTTGGCCTTATATGGCTATAGTGAAAAATTGAAAAATCTCTTGTTAAGCAGGAAGCTTTTGAGTAAGATTTTAGAAAACCCTTGGTCAATTGTGATTTTTTTTGTAACAAAAATTGGTAAATACTTAGATGAGTGAGTCGGGGCCATAATGGTTATCCATTTGTTTTACATGTCTTTTGAAACTTGGAAATTAAATATAATATTCACATGTATGTCTCATGATTTATTTTTATAGACAACTAAAATGGCATTTAATTTTAACGGATGCGTCATTTATTCTTTTACCCGAAGTTGTAATATTTATAAACAATGCATAGTTTATAAATCACACATCTATGCAAAGGCAAATGTTTGAACAGTTTTATGTACCCAAACAAATAAAGTGCCTTCAGCGCTTTGATTTTTAAGGCTGGTATTTATTTTCGATACGGAGCCATAAATCATAGAATGGCATATCAGGTTTTGAAAAATATTATTTAATTTAACCCTTTCCCGCATGCAGACGCGTTCTGACGCATATACAACAGACGACTTATGAAAACATTGTGGCAAATGGAGAAGTTGTTCATAATGAGTAATTTCTCCATTTGCCACAACGTTATCAAAGTTACTATATGTGATATTTGTATTTTTTATTTATCCCTTTCCCTCGTATAGGCGCGTTCTGACGCCTCTGCAGCAGACGGCTTTTTGAAAACATAGTGACGAGCAATTTCTCCTTTTGCAACAATGATTTCCACTTTTAGTCATAGGTTATTTATTCAGCTATAGAGATTTTCCATATTTTGACAAAATATGTTTGAAGTCGTCTGCTGCAAAATTGTCGTATGAGGGTTCTATTTTATTGCAGAGTCGTCTGCTGCAGATTGGTTGTATGTTGGATATTTATTTATTTATTAATTGGGGTTTTACGCCGCTTTCAACATTATTTCAGTTATATCACGGCGACAGTTCACTTATTCATGATCCCTGGGTAAACAAGCCAGTACTAGGCTAGAAAATGTGCCTTGCCCATGGTCACTCCACCATGACCGTAGTGCCGCGACTGGGGATCGAACCCGGGACACCCGGTTTCGAAATAAAGTTTATGTTATGTTATTATTAATAATGACAGATGTAATAACATATATTTACTTATAATTTGCAGCGTGTAACGAAATGAGGTATCGTTGCAATTACAAACAATTTAGCCTCAATCAAAAAGCAATTACCCAGTTAGATAGTGGCTTGTTACATCCCACGTTGCGTTAACCCTTTCACACATACAATAAATCTGCAGTTGACGACTTTGAAAACATAGTGACAGAAACCTGCAAAATCGCCATAAAAGATAGCTAGATTGTTAAATAAAGTTGAAAACATTGTGGCCAAGAGGAGACTGCAGACTGCCTTCAAAAAAGGTATATTCATGTTAATTAGATTATCCTTATTCCTAAATTAATTTCCTTTTTATTTTTCTCCAAAATTAGCTAGTCTTCTTCAGTCACCAAAATTAAGTTTCAGGACAAAGGGTAATTAATGAAATATGAACTTAGCTGCATTATTTGCTCAGCCCATGCACTGATAAAATACTTCGTCCATATCAGAACAATGGTAAACGGAGCATTATTAATGTGACTGATAACTGCGGTGCACGTTGTAATAGGTGCATAATAATGTATTTTAAACTTGAACCACGACAGACGAAAAGCTGGGTGCCAACTGGAAACGCTGATACCTCAAACTTGTCTCTGTATTTAAAATTACATACACTCTCTCACCTGTACCTGGTATGTCCATCGATGCGTATAGTAGTATATATCTAGATGTTACTGCTGGTCAAAAGGCTAGAAGTGATGTCCTGTTTGAGTTCATGTCCATGTGTCCCCTTTAGATGGTGTTTAAAATGAGGATTCGTTAAGATCCAATTTCGTATTACGCGAATCAATTAAACCTTTCCCTCATACGACAATTCTGCAGCAGACGACTTTGAACATATTTTGTCAAAAAATAGAAAATCTCTATAATTGAATGGATAGCCTAAGACTAAAAATGGAAAACATTGGGGCAAAAGGAGAAATTGCTCGTTTTGAGCAATTTCTTCTTTTGTCACTATGTTTTCAAAAAGCCGTCTGATGCAGAGGCGTCAGAAAGCGTCTATAAGAGGGAAAGGGTTAAGAGATATCACACACAACCAGGATATTAAGGTGCTGGTTATTTTCCCCCAGGACATATTGAAGGACATATAAGATGTTATACTAACGTAAACAATTCTATAAATTACTACGGAATTCCTCTTGTCTAATATATAAACAGAATTAAATCAAATGACATCATACCCTCGGGTGCGGGAGGTGGAGGTCACGGGATCGACCCCCGGCCGTGTATTACCAAAGACTTAAAGCATGGTAAAAACAAAGGCTGCCCTCCTTAGCGCTCAGGGATTGCGGGGTGAGCATTACGACTGACTGGCTGGTGTCAGGATAAATGGTACATTAGTACCATTTCCATTACCAAAGGAAACGCCATGATATATCTTAAATAATACTGAAAGCGGCGCAAAACACCAAACAATCAGTCAACCCTTGGGACGTTGAGAAAAAACACTCTGTCATACATTTAGTTGGATAACAAATCAGATAAAGTAGCCGTTTATGAAATTACGTTTTTCAATTCAGACTGTGACGTGTATTCTGATGTCTTCACGGATAATCTCCGAGCATAGATCATATATCTGGTTTAGCACCACTGATCCCAACTCACTGATCAGAGAGTTTAAACATGACCCAACCAATTCGGACCTCTTCGGTTTATCACATCAACTCGATTTTTTAATTGGTCTATATGCCGCTACGTCATTCATTCGTTTAACTACGTTGTGACATAAACGCTGTGTTTTTATTCCCTAGATAACCTTTTTAAATTTGGCAAACTGCGATACAGCCGCTCCAATACTGATTGAATGGAGACATCTAACAAGAGTTGATCAGTAAAATCTAATCGTTTACTTTGATTGTTTAAAGTACTTAAATATTCATAAATTATTAAAAGTAGTCTGTCCAATTTGCACGAGCGTTTCATGTACATGTTTGGAATTTTACCATTTTCAATATACGACAGATCTGCTTTAGACGACGGAAATAAATATGAAAAAAGGCATTGGAAATATTGAATAGTATTGAAAACATTGCAGCAACAAGAGATGTCTCATTATTATCACTTTTTCCTTCGGTCACAAAGTAATTAAAAGTCGTCAGCCATAATCACGTCAAAATAAGTGTTATGCGGTTTTCAACATCATTTCAGTCATATCACGGCGACAGTTCACTTATTCATGATCCCTGGGTAAATAAAACCAGCACTAGGCTAGGAAATGTGCCTTGCCCAAGGGCACTCCTCCACCATGACCGTCGTGCCGCGATACAGACGATAGTAACAGACAACAAACATGTTAAGTACATTGTCTGCCTGTCCGCCTGTTTGCCACGCTTTCACTAACTGACATAGTGTCTGGCGGTGCACGCCGGGTACCTCTGAACAACTTAGTTTGGTGATGACATACATCAGGGGCGTGCCTACACATTTTTTATAAAAATGCCCCAAAATGCAGCTGCGGCGATACACATCTGCGTAATGTATCGACCAGATCAGCCAGCACTGTCCGCGCAGACTGATTCGGCCGACACATTCCGTCTAAGGGGGGATAGATAGAGTAGTGATTCCTGAGACAGAAAATTCACAGGAGGCGAAAAATGTATATCCGGGTACGCCTGTGTGGCATGCTTAGGCTGATCCGGGTCGATACTTTACGCAGAGTTCACAATGTTGATTGTCTCACGAGACGGCCTACACATTGATTATTGCCAAGCTACGCCCCTGTACATTCTTCCAAATACAGTTCAACCTGTGCGCCGGGTACCTCTGAAAACCTTAGTTTTGGTGATGACGTACATTCTTCCAAATACGGTTTAACCCGTGCTTAAGACCACCTTTGTTTAGCATCTGCCTTTCTATAGCAACCACACTTTATATTTACCTATGACTCATGTTCTGTATTAATGCTCTTGCAATTTAAGACAACCTGTGAACAAAGACCAGATGGTTCTCTTCCTATGTGTGGTTTCAAAACACGGGTATGACTGTACTTCGACATATTACAAAAGCAATAATACATTCGTTATGTACACAGAGGTTTTGCAAGTCTGCAGACTGTATTACTACTATTGTCAAGAAAACGGTTAACCCCCCGCTGTTGTTTTAGTACTTTAACATTTCCCCACAATCAGACGATTTATGACACCTCTGCAGCAGACGACGACGTATATGAACAAGAAGTGGCAAATTACAAAAATTGCTCATTATTAGCAATTTCTCAATTTTCTATAACGTTTCTAACTCAATTCAATAATTATTCTACCCTTTATGGAGATTTTCCAAATGTTATGGAGTTTTGTTTTCAACTTCGTCTGCTGCAGATTTTTTGTATGTGGGAAAGGGTTAATGCAGTGTTCACGGAATTTTCCTTTGATGTTCTTAATGGTATTTGCATGTTACACGAACGCTGATGCAGTCTGCGTAAGTACAGCTAGACTTATTGTTCCGTTTGTTTGCCTTGACGACATGTTTTTGTGGATTTAAACTGCATCTAAAAATCAACCATGTTCCTATATATGCTGACACACCTGTAGCAGACGACTTGTCGTTTTGAAAACAACGTGATTAATTTATCCGGCCTATTCAATATTATTATTTTAATTAACCCTTTCCCTCATACGACAATTTTGCAGCAGACGACTTTAGCAAACGTATTTTGTCAAAAAATAGAAAATCTCTATAATTGAATGGATAACCTATGACTAAAAGTGGAAAACATTGTGGCCAAAGGAGAAATTGCACGTTTGTGCAATTTCTTCTTTTGTCACTATGTTTTCAAAACGCCGTAAGGAAAGGGTTAATTAATAGAGAGTTTTCATAACATTACCTATATTATTTCAAAGTCGTCTGTTGCGGATTAATTAATTGTATTAGAAAAAGAAATGTAATCGGTCTTCGTTGATTTATATCCAGTGAAGATCGAGATCAGCATGTCCACGCGTATGTAGTGTCGAAAGTCTATTCTCCCAGGTGAACGATTGACTTTATTCCATATCATAACGCCAACATGCTTCACCCGTTTCCAACATACAACTGATCTGCAGCAGACTATTTTGAAAATATCTTGGTTGATTGATTGATTGATTGATTGATTGATTGATTGGGGTTTAACGCCGTTTTCAACAATGTTTCAGTCATATCACGCACGGCGACCAGTTCACCACACAACATACCTTCCAAGCAACTGGCTGTTTTTCCACATAGACTGTTAAACAGCCCATTGGTGAAAGACAAATGACGCAGGTCACAATGACTTTTGTCAAACGTCGGAATGAATGTTGGCCGAGCTGGGATTCGAACGAAAATATCTTGGGGAAAATTGTGAAAAATCTATCCAAAAGAGAGCATTATAATAATCGAATAGAGTTGAAATCCTTGTGGCAAATAAATGTTTTTCTACAATGTTTTCAAAAAGACGTCTGCTGCAGAGGCGTCAAAGTGCGTCTATCTGTGGGAAATGTATTTTATAATACATTGACAACACATATAGAATAAATTGGTATTGCAAACATACAGTAATCTCGTGTAAACTCGAAGTGTAAAGGGACACAGGAATTACCTTGATTGATTGGTGTTCTCCGCTTTCCAACACTTTTTCAATAAATTCATGGCGTTTCCCGGGTAAGTTACCAGTACAACTGGTCCTTTTATCCTGACGCCAGCCAGTCAGTCGTAATTCTTACCCTACAACCCCGAGTTCCAAGAAGGGCAGCCATTACTACCATTTTTTTAAAGTCTTTGGTATGACCCGGCCGGGGATCGAATCCGCGACCCCCGCACTCGAGGCGGACGCTTTTCCACTACACGACCGAGGCGAACATAATTCATTTATACTTACGTATTTATTATGAAAAGCATATCAGTGCTACAATATGATCAAGAACAAAAACAGCACATCAGACCTTATGATTGTTCGTAAGAGCAATCGGAAGACTTTATTTCCAAAGACAGATCGATTCGAGTAAAATGTTCGAGTTAACCGATACTTTCGAGATTAACGCGAGACCAATGTTTACAGATAATCATCTCCGTTACATAGTATGCGAGTTATCGCGAGCCTAATGTAAGGCTTCGACCAGTGCTCTTTATCCATTTCTATATTTTGTCTATGTCTGTAATACGTCACAACATATTGTTTGTTGTTTCATTTGTGACACGCGTTATAGATTCAATCCCGTTTACGGTAGTGGGGACGGTGGGGTGTCCATGGACATTTCCTATTACAGTGCCGAGCCCCAGTAGCTCAGTCGGTAACAACGCCGGCTGTTTATCCAGGGGTCGTAGTGACCTTTTATCCACAGCTCGGCCAACATTCTTTCCGACGTTTGACAAAAGTAAATGCGACAAGCGTCATTCGTCTTCCACCAATAGGCAAACAGTATATGTGGAAAAGCAGCGCGTTGCTTGGGAAGACTGTTGCGTGGAGTACTGGTGCGAAAACCAGTAAACACGTGGGTAAGCGATATGGCCGCCGTGATATGACTGACAGATTGTCGAAAAAGTCGTTAAACTCCGATCAATCAATCAATCAATCAATCATTTAATCAATAAATAAATCAATCAGCCAGTCAGTCAATCAATCAATCAATCAATCAATCAATCAATCAATCAATCAATCAATCAATCAATCAATCAATCAATCAATCAATCAATCAATCATATCATATCATATCATATCATATCATATCATAGCAGAGCAGAGCAGAGCTCTAGATAAGGGGCGTTTTGTATGTTCTGAAATCCTTATTTGACCCTCTGACCTTATGTTGTGGGTACTCAAAAGAATCGTCTCAGTGAGACGATTCTTTTGAGTACCCGCAACATAGGGTTTGCTTTAATAATAAGAGAGAAATTGTGGGGGGAAAGAGCTGAATACCCCTCCTTATCTGGACCTCTATCATAGTATTGGTTACCCCTACCCGGGGATCATGAATAAGTTGCAGCAGTGATATAACTGTATTTTGTCGAACACAACGCTGACATTCAATCAATCGAATGGGTTGCGGACGGTTTGCATGGCTTTCTTTTATATTTGTTTTATTGGAGTTTTACGATGTTTTCAACATTCATGATTTCAGTTATACAACGGCGACAGTTCACTTATTTATGCTCCCTGGGTAAACAAACCAGTACTTCTAGACTAGGAAATGTAACTTGCCTAAGAGCAGTTCACCGTAACCATTGCGCCGCGATAGGAGATCGAACCCGGGAAGCCAGGTTCCAAATACCCAACGTTTACCACTGGGCCACGGCGGATTCCGTTTTTGCTTCTAGATAAATAAACAATAAACAATTTCTTTTTTACATATTTAAGATTTATATCATACCCAAATCAGCGTGTGTATTCATTCAATCTGATCTGAATCTTCTTTGTTCGCTTCTGTTGTAGCAAATTGTGACAAACAAATCACACGATGAATATGTTAATGGTCCCACATACAACAAATCTGCAGAAGACGATTTTGACAACATCTAGGCAAAACTATCGAAATCTTGTGGATTTGATTATTTGAACAAAGCAATTACCCCTTTTATCACAATGTTTTCGAAAAGCGTCTGCAACTGGGAAAAGATTAACAATTCAATTCAATTCATTTACATGTTGTTGCAACAAATTTAACATTTGTAACGTAATACATATAATATAGTTTAAATAAATGTCATACACATTTGAGAAAAGTGTAATTAGTTTAGTAAAACTTAGATTAGTACTTATGTGAATTTAAAAAAAAAAAATATTCCGATTTCTATCCGTATATGGCTCCTTTTTACAATCACGTTTTAACAGACAAGGTTGATAATACCAGTTGTAGTAATTAATGGAAATAACGGCTAACCCATTTCCACGTACAGACGCTTTCTGGCGCCTCTGCAGCAGAGGACTTTTTTAAAAACATTGTGGCAAAAGGAGCAGTTGTTCATAATGACTTTATTATAAAAAATCCTTTAATTTTTCGTTTTTCTTTTGTCTAGATGTTTCCAAAGTCGTCTGTTTTAGATTTGGAGAGAATGAGTTCAGTTGTAATTTCGGAGACATCCAATTTATCGTGTCATAACGGGGGGCCTTATCACGAGAAAAACCTTCCTTACACCACACGGTACCACCCGTATCGCCAATACATTAACCCTTTCCCACCTATAGTCGCATTTAGACGCATTTACAACAGGCGACTTTTGAACAGATTGTGACAAAAGGATAAATTGCGCAAAACGAGCAATTTCCCCTTTTTTTACAATCTTTTCAACTTTTTTTTCCAAGTAATGATGCTTTCATTTATAGAGATTTTCTATATTTTTTATTAAAGGTCTTTAAAGTCGTCTGCTGCAGATTTGCTGTATGTGGGAAAGGGTTAATCCGCCAATTTAACTATTCTTGATACAAACATAACTTACATAAAGTAAAGTCATCACCCCCGTTTCCCCCCCCCAAAAAAAAACCTGTTTACCTAATGTGTAAATATTAGAGTCGTCTGCTTTGAAAATATCCGAGACAAGATATGTAACAACTGAATACAATGGACCTCATTTTTAACACAGAGCTAAAAACATTGTGGGAAAAATTAAAATTTGCTTGTTTTGAGTGATTGGTCCTTTTCCGACAATGTTTCATTTCAAAATGTCATCTCCTTCATAGGCATGAATTTCGATCTGTATCAGAGAAAGGTTTTCATAGTTTGTATTACCAGTAGCGTACGACACGTTTTCCCATGTTATTTCTGATCTCTTATTTACACTGTATTGCTGTTTGCTGAGCATTGATTTATTTTAATGCCTGTAACGTGATACATACATGCGACGTGTGTCGCGGCATATGTTCTACATTGACACACGGAGGTCGGGTTTTCGCTGAGACAGGAGGGAGGGGAGTAGCCATTGCGAGCTGTACCGCGTCAAACAAACCATAGTCCACCGCGAGAGGCGTCATGTTAGTATTGCAGTTTTGCAACATGTATTAATTGAATTGTTGATTGATTGATTGATTGATTGATTGATTGATTGATTGATTGATTGATTGAGTGATTGAGTGAGTGATTGATTGAGTGATTGATTGATTGATTGATTGATTGATTGATTGATTGATTGATTGGCTGACTGATTGAATGATTAATTAATTGATTGAAGTCTACCGCCGATTCAACCCTTTCCCACATACAATTAATCTGCAGCAGATGAATTTGAAGTATGTAGGCAACACCTCGAAAAAAGCACTAAACATGTAAGTATAATTACTGAAAAGAGTTAAAAATATTGTGGCAAATGGAGAGATTGCTCGTTTTAAGCAATTTCAACTTTTGTCCCAATGTTTTCAAAAGTCGTCTGCTGCAGAGGCGTCAGCAAGCGTCTATATATGGGAAAGGGTTAAAAAGTATGGTAGTAATATCGGGGCGACCAGTTAACATAGCCGTATGTTTCCTGGCTCTTTCGAACACAACACAATATTTTACCCATGCTTGGGATAACCTTTTATATAGACTGTAAGTCGTTTGGTTGAAGGCGAAAGTAGAACTGTTAACATGTTGTGGAGCGGTTTAGGTTCATCTGCTTTGATAACTTTGTGACATTTGGTTTTGATTGATTGTTTGGGGTTTAACGCCGTTTTAAACAATTCCTCAGATATATCACGGCGGCCAGTTCACCTACTCATGCATTTCCTGGTTTTCTCACACCAGTACTCCACACAATAATCTTCCCAAGCAACTGGCTGCTTTTCCACATAGACTAAGCCCATTGGTGGAAGACGAATGACGCATGTCGCATTGACTTTTGTCAATTGTCGGAAAGAAATTTGGCCGAGCCGGGATTCGAACTCACAACCCCTGGATTGACAGCCCGCGTCGCTACCGACTGAGCTACCGGGGCACGGCTGTGTGACATTTGGAAACATGTGAAAGAGAACTGTATGACATTTGGAAACATCTGAACAAAAACATTATGATATTTGGAAAACTGAAAACCTAATTTTGATATATTTGTCACCATTGAAACAGCCGGCGTCTGAAAGAATTATGGGTAATAGAGAAATTGCTCGTTCCGAGGATTAACTCTTTTACCCACATAGTCATGTTTTCAAAAGTCGACTGCTTCAACGGTGTCATATGCCGTCTGTATCAAGGTAAAGGAAGGGTTGATCGCCCACAGTGGTATATCCTAGAGACGTAAGCACAGTGTGTAACGACATACACGTCTCTCTAGTACTCTAGTAGCTTTGTATTTAGTTTCAATTCATTTGTGATATTGTAGTAGTCACTAAGCACCTTTTTGGCCTGACGAGCCTCCCTTCTGTTTTGTGCAAATGTTTACAAAAGTGACAGATCTGTAATGAACTAGACACTGCCACCACAAAGAACACACATCTTGAACAAACATGGCGGAAATGTGTTTTGTCGTCCCCGACGCTCCCCTTGTTGTCGTTATACCCGTTGCGATAGACTATTTTACGACATTGAAAGCAAAGGGGGGGGGGGGGGGGGGGGGGGGGGGGATGTACCAACTATATACTTAGTTCAAGTTAATTACTGTAACGAATTTGAGCAACAAGTAGTTACATTCATTTGTTTTTAAAGTAAAGAACCGGATTCATTTAATATAATGAATGCTTCACAACGGGCGGCCTTTGTTTCAACGAACAACGAACAACGAACTATCTGTGACAGAACAATATTTTAAAACATTCACTTCATTCACTGAAATATCATTTTTTGTTGTTAACGGACACACTTTCTCTTCCCCCTTACATAGCTTATATATTGATATACAGACAGACAAGAGATCGGTTAGAGTCAGTCTGCCGGCAGGCGACACTAAACCCTTTCCCTCATACAACAATTCTGCAGCAGACGACTTTGAACATATTTTGTCAAAAAATGGAAAATCTCTATAATTGAATGGATAACCTATGACTAAACGTGGAAAACATTGTGGCAAAAGGAGAAATTGCTCGTTTTGAGCAATTTCTTCTTTTGTCACTATGTTTTCAAAAAGCCGTCTGCTGCAGAGGCGTCAGAAGCGTCTATATGAGGGAAAGGGTTAAGACGCAAATAGACATTATCCCTTTCAAAAACATTTTGGCAAATGGACAAATTGCTCATATACATACAAGTACATGATTTGTTTTCATTAATAAAGATTTCCAACTCGTCTGCAACAGATTTATTGTATGTGGGAAATAAAAGGGGGGGTTAATTGCCATGCTATATATTTATTTTCTTCAAACGCGCGTTTTTCTGTCATGTTGTATACAGTCGAAGGAAACATTCCTCGTTCGCCATTTCGAACACAGCGAGTAATCAATCAAAGATAAGAAGATCAAGTCATCTATAACCAAACTTTTGCAGCCTATCAGAGGCTTATCAGTCAGCACGCTCTACGGTTCGGTTCACCTTACCGAGTGATGAAAATTAGCCCGGAATGATACTTACAATTTGTTTGTTTGTAAAGATTTAGATACCCGTCAAATGTCCGTCATTTTCCCTGCTAGAAGCAAGATTAGACGTTATTGCAGCAGAAGACTTTTCAAAACATTGTGGTAAAAGACATTGTTGCTAATATTATTAAAATTGCGCGTCACTTTTTTTCGAGATGTTGCATTTTCTGCCAAAGCAAGTTTTGAGAGCAAAACTACATAACACGATGTAGCAGGCAGACGACTTTGAAAATGATGGTGTTACAATACGGAAACATCTTGACACAAAAAAAAGGTATAACGAAAGAATAAAATTGAAAACATTATGACAAAAGGAGAAATTGCTCTCGTTTTTCCACAATGTTTTCAAAAGTTGTCTGCTGCAGAGGCGTCAGAAAGCGTCTGCATGAGGGAACGTGTGCGACCGTAGTGTAGTGGTTCGTTCTAGCGTCCGCCTTAGAATCCGATCTTAACCAAAACGGTTGTCTGAATGAAGTCTTCGGCCGTTTTCAACTATTTTTAGTAATATCACGGTGTTTCCAGTGCAAATTACCCGTACTACTGGTCCATTTATCTCGACCCCCAGCAATCTCTACACAGCCGGGGATCGAACCCGCGATATCTCGCACCTGCGGGGGACATATCGAGTGCTTGGCGTGAAACGGTTGTAACTTAAAGTGGTATTTCTTTACCAAGGTTAATCACCTCGCCATAAAGTCTTTATAAGCGTTAAATTATTTAACTTGGTAAACAATGTAAATTTAGGTGCCATTGCTCGTTCTGAGCAATGGCACCTAAATTTGCATTGTTTACAAAGGGATTAAAATTGCCCCTAAACCAGGGTTTTCAAAATAGGTTTTGAGTTACAACCGTTTCACGCCAAGCCCTCGATATAAAGTCTCGATTTGAAATGCTTCAATCAGATTTTTCACAAAATATTTCATACCAGAGGGTATTTCTTAGTTTAGCTACTGTTTCGTTTTAATATCATTATCTTTGGGTAATGATATCTTCCATTAACTCACGAACTTATCATGTTCTGAGCTCACCATAATAGGACATACCACAAACAATGGAACTCATCCTAAACAGAGGGTTCGATCCCCAGTCGCGGCAATTCGGTCATGGTGGAGTGCCCTTGGGCAAGGCACATTTTCTAGCCTAGTACTGGTTTGTTCACCCAGGGAACATGAATAATAAAATTTAAATGCGCTCTAAATGACCTTAGCTGTCGATGCGCCATAAAACAATATACATTCATTCCTAAACAGAGACATAAAAATACTTCTTCAATATTTCGGACCTATGCCTTCTTGGGAATATTGCAATTAATATTAATTATTTGTTCAGCTTCAAATGTCAGTGTTATAATGTATTTCATCACTCCCTGTAATACTGTAATTTCATCACTGTTGTATATACTTATAAATTATGTTGTATAATGGGCCGGTGGCCTAAATTACGAAATAAATATCTTGTATCTTGTATTACAAAGATCACCAATTATGTTGTGTTCATCTTGAAAGCAATGCACATCATGTTTCTAACCACTTTATAAAGTCGACGTTATAACCCGACAAGTGGATCGAGCCCGCGACCTCCCGCTCGAGCATTTCACCAACGACGCGGTTGACTGACCGCTTTCCTTGGCGCTCGGCGTTGTTGGTATATGATGGATGCATCGGTGTCGGAATGAATCTGAAATAGTGTTGAAAGCGGCATTACACACCACTAAGAAGATACACTGATTGGGACTAATAAGACTTAACCCTTTCCCACAAACAACAAATCTGCAGCCGACGACTTTGAAAACATAGTGACAACAACCTGAAGAATCTCCATAAAAGATAGCTTAATTGTTAAATGAAGTTGAAAACATTGTGGCCAAAGGAGAACTTGCTCATCATGAGCAATTTCACCTTTGGCCACAATGTTTTCAAAAGTCGTCTTCTGCTATTGCGTCAAAATGCGTCTGCAGGAGGGAAAGGGGTTAAATACATGACCCGCCCAGCTCCAAGTATTCTGCTTCCGATTAATCATTACGCTACCGAACACAATTAAAGGATTTTTGGAAACAATGCAGATTCAGGTGAGACAGCTCACAAAATCAAGAAGGAAAAGTCGACTTTGTAAAATTCGGCAGTGAGAGAAAAGAGTTACAGACGAACTGAATAATGTACACAAGGGAGGTAAACAAAACCTACCATTTTATAAAAACACATGAGTTATCCCTCTTTATACGCTGATGTAAATATGTGAAAAAAGAAAAGTTCTTTACTCCCGGTAGGTTTGTT
The DNA here is from genome assembly GCA_031761405.1 of Serripes groenlandicus. NCBI lineage: Eukaryota > Metazoa > Mollusca > Bivalvia > Cardiida > Cardiidae > Serripes > Serripes groenlandicus. The sequence continues at coordinate 56,241,198 of JASEVX010000005.1, read as the reverse complement.
TGCGTGGTTTTTATGCCGCTTTCAACACTAGTTCAGTTATATCGCGTTATTTCCTGGGTAGGTTGGTTACCGGTACTACAGATCCATGTATCCTGACACAAGCGAGACGGTCGTAATGCTAACCTCGCAATCTAATAAGGGAAATCCATTACTTCGATTTGTCAAAGACTTTGGTATGACCCGACCAGGGATCGAACCTGCCAGCTCCCGCACCCGCGACGGTCTTTTACTCCCTATTTTACCCTCTCCCAAATATAGACGCTTCCTGCGGTTTCTGCATTTGCCACAATGTTTTCAACTTTTTTTCCGTAATCATACCTTTATTTATGGAAGTTTTTCGTGTGTTTGCCAATATGCTTTCACAGTTGTCTGCTGCAATTTGCTGTAGGGAAAGGATTAACAAATAAATATATCAAATACCTGTATATCAGTTATCCTATCCTACTGAACTTCTACAATGGTAATTACCATCGTTCATAGTTCAGATTGTGAATTCATATTTATGCAGTATTTTTCAACAAGAAATAATAATAAATGGACAGATTTGACTGCACGAATAAGCAGTCTGGTTTAGACCTAATTTGTCTTTAAACTTGTTAAATATATAAAACCGTCATTTAAACGCAGAAGCCATTTCAAACATTTTGGCAAAAGGGGAAGTGTTAACATTAGTGTCACCATGCTTTAATGATAGAGAAATTGTCGTATGAGGGAAAGGGTTAAAGATAGAGATGTTCCATTTGTTTAACAAAATGTGTTCAACGTCGTCTGAATTGTCGTATGATGGAAAGGGTTAAAGATAGAGATGTTCCATTTGTTTAACAAAATGTGTTCAACGTCGTCTAAATTGTCGTATGAGGGAAAGGGTTAAAGATAGAGATGTTCCATTTGTTTAACAAAATGTGTTCAACGTCGTCTGAAATGTCGTATGAGGGAAAGGGTTAAAGATAGAGATGTTCCATTTGTTTAACAAAATGTGTTCAACGTCGTCTGAATTGTCGTATGAGGGAAAGGGTTAATGATAGAAATTTTCCATTTTTGACAAAATGTGTTCAAAGTCGTCTGAATTGTCGTATGAGGGAAAGGGTTAATGATAGAGATTTTCCATTTTTCGACAAAATGTGTTCAAGTCGTTTAAATTGTCATATGAAGGAAAGGGTTAATGATAGAGATTTTCCATTTTTTGACAAAATGTGTTCTATGTCATCTGCTGTAGAATTGTCGTATGAGGGGAAAATGATAGGTTTTTTTTATTTTTTGACAAAATGTGTTCTAAGTCGTCTGAATTGTCGTATGTGGAAAAGGGTAAACGATAGAGATTCACAATTTTTTGACAAAATGTGTTCAAAGTCATCTGAATTGTCGTATGAAGGAAAGGGTAAACGATAGAGATTTTCCACATTTTGACAAAATGTGTTCAAGTCGTTTAAATTGTCATATGAAGGAAAGGGTTAATGATAGAGATTTTCCATTTTTTGACAAAATGTGTTCTATGTCATCTGCTGTAGAATTGTCGTATGAGTGGAAAATGATAGGTTTTTTTTATTTTTTTACAAAATGTGTTCAAAGTCGTCTGAATTGTCGTATGAGGGAAAGGGTAAACGATAGAGATTTTCCCTTTTTTTAACAAAATGTGTTCAACGTCGTCTGAATTGTCGTATGAGGGAAAGGGAAACGATTGAGATTTTCCCTTTTTTTAACGAAGTGTGTTTAAAGTCGTCAAAATTGTTGTATGAGGGAAAGGGTTAATGATAGAGATTTTCATTTTATTTTTTTTCATAAAATGTGTTTAAAGTCGTCAGTATTGTTGTATGTGGAAAGGGTTAATGATAGAGATTTTCCTTTTTTTTTTTTTGACAATATGTGTTCAAAGTCGTCAGAATTGTTGTATGAGGGAAAGGGTTAATGACAGAGATTTTCCATTGTTTTACTTAATGTGTTCAAAGTCGTCAGAATTGTCGTTTGTGGGAAAGGGTTAATTTTCCATATCTTTTTTCATAATTGTTTTCAAGTTATATATTCATGATCCCTTGGTAAACAAACCAGTACTAATCTAGGAAATGTGCCTTGCACGGCACCATGACCGCCGCGAATGGGGATCGAACCCGGGACGCCCGGTTCCTAATCACCGACACTAACCCCTCGGCAGATGTGTTTCAAGGTATAGTTGTAGAGCGTCCGCATTGGGAGTGGGAGGTCTGTGTTCGATCACCACTCGGCAGATGTGTCAAGGTATAGTTGTAGAGCGTCCGCATTGGGAGTGGGAGGTCTGTGTTCGATCATCGGTCGGCACATGCCAAAGACATTTCAAGATGGAAGTCATGGCTTCCCTACTGGGTGCTCGGGATAACAGGGACAGCAGCAATACGACGGATGTATCGATGTCAGGATTACAGGGACAGCAGCAATACGACGGATGCATCGATGACAGGATTACAGGGACAGCAACAATACAACGGATGCATCGATTTCAGGGTAGATAAAACCGGTAGTAAATTACCAAAGAAACATTGTGATATGTGCCGTTCCACGAGAAAACCAACATTATGGTCTCTGCGTAATGTATCGACCCAGATCAGCCTGCGCAGGCTAATAAGGGCCGAAACATTCCGTCTCAGGGGGATACATGTAGAAGTATAGAGTAATGATTCCTGAAGCAGAAAATCCACAGGAGGCGAAAAGTGTTAGACGACAGACAGACAGACAGACCACCCGACAAGCCTGACAATAAGGGATATCTAGCGAGGCGAATCCCAACAGACAGCAGGAAAAGCCTGACAATAAGGGATATCTGTTTTCATTTTCCGGATGTTTCTTTACCACCTGAATGTTTGGGTCATATTAATAGTAGTAATGCCTTTCTCTCTTTGACGATCAGGGTTGTGGGATTAGCATTACGACATACTCGCTGGTGTCAGGATAAATGGATCGATATATATAACTGAACTATTGTTGAAAGCGGCGTCAAGCACCATGCAAACAAACCACTCCACGTGACAAATCCGGGGGAATAAACCATGTAGAAATAAGGCTAGAGACCTGGCCTGGCATAAATTGAGAGAACACATAATTAACAATTCAAAGTTTATTAAGAATATTTAAAATACATGTCTGCGACATCAGAAAGTTGGCAAAATGTCCGAAACTTTAAAAATCTTCTTGTCCGAGGGTTTAAAAACACATATTTAACAATTAAAAGAAGTTTATTACGAATGTTTAAATGAATATCCATTCGGGACGACGAGGGATAGCAACTCGCCACACGGCACCGTCTCTTAGGCCCACTCTTAGGAACCACATCATGCCGGGGTCCATCCAGCATGCACTTGTCTTAAATGTTTACCCACGTCCGTGATCTCTGCCAAGCAGTCTGAATGCGGGCACTCCATTCGTTTGCGTTTCTGAAAAATGTAAACAAATAATATTGTTGCTATAAGACCGATAAGAAAACATCGTAGGAAAAGTATTTCCTCAGCACACACACACACACACACACACACACACAAACAAAACTCGAAATACGGATAACGCGGACCTGTTATGCTGACATTTAATATATTGTTCATTGAGAATACTCACTGTTTTTTCCTTCTTAGCCTTTTTCCTCGGCGCTGCCTTCCTCTTTCTATTGTACTTGGTCAATATCTGTCTGTTGACTGAAACAAAAACAAAATTGTTTGATTTTAATTTTTATCTATTTCAAGCGTTTTGATCATCGTCGCTGTTTTCCACTTCTGTGTCATATTTCATATCTCAATCACTACCAAGACAAAATAGAAGGCTGAACATTTTAGACGGTTGGGAAACAAACATTTATTTTTACATGTGTTTTGACTTACTTTTCTTTCGCGTTTCGTCCCGCTCACTTTCCATCTCTAGGGTCTCGTAATCATCCTCGAGCTGATCTAACGCTGCCTGATCAGCAACTTCCTCCTCCTCGTCGGAACTAAAACCCTGGTAGAAATCGCCAGCAAACCTCCCATAATAACTACGTGTTGTCATCGTCTCTTCATGAAATCAAATGTTTCAATGCACAGATAACTTTTTATCAAAAGTTGTTGAAATTGATATTATGGTCAGTTTTTAACTCATATAAACAAAATCTGCAGCAGACGACTTTGAAAACAAAGTGACAAGAAAATGAAAAAATCTCCATGAAAGATTGCTTAATTGTTAAATAAAGTTGAAAACATTGTGGTCAAAGGAAAATTACTCATGATGAGCAATTTCACCGATCACAATGTTTTCAAAAGTCTGCTGCTATTGCGTCAAAATGCGTCTTCAGGCGGGAAAGGGTTTCGGTAACAAAACCATACGACATGCCCATGCAATTTTACGTTTGTCGGTTTTTGAAGTTTAAATTTAACCCTTTCCCAAATGTTGACCCTGTTGCAAATATGTTTTCACGTTTGTATGCTACAATTTGCTGTATGTAGGAAAATATATCAAAAACATGTATACAAACGGTTATTACCTTCATTCATAATTAAGATTATGATTTCATATGTTTGCAGTATTTTTCAACAAGAAATAATAATAAATGGACAGGAAATCATGCAGACTCCAAAGATTTGACTGCACGAATAAGCAGACTGGTTTAGAGTTAATTTGTCTTTAAACTTGTTAAACATACCAAACCGGCATTTAGACGCAGAAGCCATTTAAAAACATTATGGCAAAAGGGGAAGTGTTAACATTAGTGTCACCATGTTTTAACGATAGAGATTTTCCATTTTATGACAACATGTGTTCAAAGTCGTCTGCTGCAGAATTGTCGTATATACGAAAGTGTTAATGATAGAGATTTTCTATTTTTTTACAAAATGTGTTAAAAGTTTTCCGTTTTACAAAATATGTTCAAAGTTGTCTGCTGCAGAATTGTCTTATAAGGGAAAGGATTAATGATAGAGATTTTCCCTTTTTTAACAAAATGTGTCTGCTGCAGAATTGTCGTATGTGGGAAAGGGTTCATGATAGAGATTTCCTTTTTTTTTTTTGACAAAATGTGTTCAAAGTCGTCTGCTGTAGAATTGTCGTATGCGGGAAAGAGTTAATGATCGAGATTTTCTATTTTTTAACAAAATGTGTTCAAAGTCGTCTGCTGCAGAATTGTCGTATGTGGGAAAGGGTTAATGATGGAGATATTCTTTTTTTTACAAAATGTGTTCAAAGTCGTCTGCTGTAGAATTGTCGTATGAGGGGAAAGGGTTAATGATAGAGATTTTCCATTTTTTTTTTTTTTTTTCTTTTTGACGAAATGTGTTCAATGTCAGTTGCTGCAGAATTGTCGTATGAGGCAAAGGGTTAATGATAGAGATTTTCTATTTTTTGACAAAATGTGTTCAAAGTCGTCTGCTACAGAAGTGTTGTATGTAGAAAAGGGTTAATGATAGAGATTTTCAATTTTTTTTTTTTTTTTTTTTTTTTTTACAAAATGTGGTCAACGTCGTCTGCTGCATAATTGTCGAATGAGGGAAAGGGTTAATGATAGAGATTTTCCATTTTTTTGTTTTACAAAATGTGTTCAAAGTCGTTTGCTGCATAATTGTCATATGAGGGAAAGGGTTAATGATAGGGATTTTCCACTTTTATTTGACAAAATGTGTTCAAAGTCCTCTGCTGCAGAATTGGGTTAATGATAGAGATTTTCCATTTTTTGACAAAATGTGTACAAAGTCTTCTGCTGCAGAAATGTCGTATGTGGGAAAGGGTTAATGATAGAGATTTTCCCTTTTTTCGACAAAATGTGTTCAAAGTCTTCTGGTGCAGAAATGTCGTATGTGGGAAAGGGTTAATGATAGAGATTTTCCATTTTTTTTTTTTTTTGACAAAATGTGTACAAAGTCTTCTGCTGCAGAAATGTCGTATGTGGGAAAGGGTTAACTATAGAGATTTTCCCTTTTTTTGATAAAATGTGTTCAAAGTCGTCTGCTGCATAATTGTCGTATGAGGGAAAGGGTCAATAATAGAGATTTCCCACTTATTTGACAAAATGTGTTCAAAGTCGTCTGCTGCAGAATTGTTGCATGTGGGAAAGGGTTAATGATAGAGATTTTCCCTTTTTTTGACAAAATGTGTTCAAAGTCTTCTGCTGCAGAAATGTCGTATGTGGGAAAGGGTTAATGATAGAGATTGTCCATTTTTTGACAAAATGTGTTCAAAGTCTTCTGCTACAGAAATGTCGTATGTTGAAAAGGGTTAATGATAGAGATTTTCCTTCTTTTTTTTTTTTTTTTACAAAAAATTTTCAAAGTCATCTGCTGCATAATTGTCGTTTGAGGGAAAGGGTTAATGATAGAGATTTTCTAATTTTTTTTTTTTGACAAAATGTGTTCAAAGTCGTCTGTTGCAGAATTGTCGTATGTTGAAAAGGGTTAATGATAGGGATTTTCTATTTTTTGGCAAAATGTATTCAAAGTCGTCTGCTGCAGAATTGTCGTATGAGGGAAAGGGTTAACGTTGAAATTGTCCTTGTTTTGACAAAAATGTGTTTAAAGTAGTCTGCTGCAGAATTGTCGTATGAGGGAAAGGGTTAATGATAGAAATTTTCCATTTTTTTTTTATTTTTTTTTTTTGACAAAACGTGTTCAAAGTCGTCTGCTGCAGAATTGTCGTATGAGGGAAAGGGTTAATGATAGAGATTTTCCATTTTTTTTTTTTTTTGACAAAATGTGTTTTAAGTCGTCTGCTGCAGAATTGTCGTAGGTGGGAAAGGGTTAATGATAGAGATTTTCTATCTTTTGACAAAATGTGTTCAATGTCGTCTGCTGTAGAATTGTCGTATACGGAAAAGGGTTAATGATAGAAATTATCCATTTTTTTTTCTTTAATGGACAAAATGTGTTCAAAGTCGTCTGCTGCTGAATTGTCGTATGAGGGATAGGTTAATGATAGAGATTTTCTATTTTTTGACAAAATGTGTTCAATGTCGTCTGCTGTAGAATTGTCGTATGAGGAAAAGGGTTGATGATAGAGATTTTCTAGTTTTTGACAAGACGTGTTCAAAGTCGTCTGCTGCATAATTGTCGTGAGGGCAAGGGTTAATGATAGAAATTTTCCATTTTTTGACAAAATGTGTTAAAAGTCGTCTGCTGCAGAATTGTTGTATGTGGGATAGGGTTAATGATAGAGATTTTCCATTTTTTTTTTTTTTTTTTTTTTTTTGTCAAAATGTGTTCAAAGTCGTCTGCTGCAGAAATGTCGTATGTGGGAAAGGGTTAATGATAGAGATTTTCCTTTTTTTGACAAATGTGTTCAAAGTCGTCTGCTGCAGAATTGTCGTATGGGGGAAAGGGTTAATGATAGAGATTTCCCACTTATTTGACAAAATGTGTTCAAAGTCGTCTGCTGCAGAATTGTCGTAAGTGGGAAAGGGTTAATGATAGAGATTTTCCTTTTTTTGACAAAATGTGTTCACAGTCGTCTGCTGCATAATTGTCGTATGAGGGAAAGGGTTAATGATAGAGATTTTCCTTTTTTTGACAAAATGTGTTCAAAGTCGTCTGCTGCAGAATTGTCGTATGGGGGAAAGGGTTAATGATAGAGATTTCCCTTTATTTGACAAAATGTGTTCAAAGTCGTGTGCTGCAGAATTTTCGTATGGGGGAAAGGGTTAATGATAGAGATTTCCCTTTATTTGACAACATGTGCTCAAAGTCGTGTGCTGCAGAATTTTCGTATGTAGGATAGGGTTAATGATAGAGCTTTTTCCATTTTTTGACAAAATTTGTTCAAAGTCGTCTGCTGCAGAAATGTCTGTGTGGGAAAGGGTTAATGAGAGATTTTCTATTTTTTGACAAAATGTGTTCAAAGTCGTCTGCTGCAGAATTGTCGTATGAGGGAAAGTGTTTTAATGATAGAGATTTTCTATTTTTTGACAAAATATGTTCGAAGTCGTCTGCTGCAGAATTGTCGTATGAGGGAAAGTGTTAACGATACAGATTTTCCATTTTTAGACAAAAAGGTGTTCAAAGTCGTCTGCTCTGCTACAGAATTGTCGTATGAGCGCATCCATTGCCACCATTGTTTAAGTAATTTGTATGACTTCAACCAGTTTGGAAGGCGGAAATTTTAAAGTTTTTATTCAGAATTTTGCATTGATTGAGCGGACATCAAGAGGATGATTGAGCGGACATCAAGAGGATACTAACTATGACGTGTGTATTAAACTCGAACTTATCTACGTCCCTGAATATGATACGCAATTTTGCAACTAGCAATTGACATACGATCATGTTTTCGCCGTTTTTTATTTGTTTAAAACACTCGATATGAGAAAATTGACTGCCAATGTCAATTTATACACAATCCCTTTCTCATATACAGACAATTGCTGACGCCTCTGACACCTCTGCAGCAGACGACTTTTGAAAACATTTTGATAACACGGGAAATTGCTCACAACTTTGTTTAGTAACAATACTTCCATTTATAGAGATCTTTCATGTACAAGCCTAGAGGATTTCAAAATTGTCCGCTGTAGATTTGTTGTATGTGGGAAAGGGTTATATACTATGATATGATTATACTGTGGACTGGTCAGTACAATACAACTGTACCACCATCTATACACTAGATTACATAACAATTCCCTGGGTACAGACGTCATATGACATCCCAGCAGCAGACGACTTTTAACCCTTTCCCTCATATAGACACTTTCTGATGCTTCTGCAGCAGACGACTTTTTCGAAAACATAGTGACAAAAGAAGAAATTGCTCAAAACGAGCAATTTCTCCTTTTGCCACAATGTTTACCATTTTTAGTCATAGGTTATCCATTCAATTATAGAGATTTTCTATTTTTTGACAAAATAAGTTAAAAGTCGTCTGCTGCAGAATTGTCGTATGAGGGAACGGGTTATAAAGCAGAAGTAAACCCTTTCTCCTTTTCCAACAGTGTTTGCAAATTCATCCTGCTGGTTTTTCTAGATATAAACCACAGCCCCTCAGATGGCCTCAAAGCAGAACACTTTTAACCCTTTCCCACATGTCGACACAATTCAATGTATCTATGGTAGACGAGGTTTGAAAACAGTGCGGAAAAAGGAGCAATTGAACATAATAAGCTATATAAGGTAATAAAGAGATAATGTTTACTGTTTACTTATACGGTTATATAGCGATAACGTTCACTGTTTACCCACTGTTTCGACCAGTAAGCTTATAAAGTGATAATGTTCTTTGTTTACTCACTGTTTCGAACAGTAAGGTTATAAAGTGATAACATTCATTGTTTATTTACTGTTTAGAACAGTAATCTTATAAAGTGATAATGTTCATTGTTTACTCACTGTTTCGAACAGTCAGGTTATAAAGTGATAATGTTCATTGTTTACTCACTGTTTCGAACAGTCAGGTTATAAAGTGATAATGTTCATTGTTTACTCATAAGGTTATAAAGTGATAATGTTCATTGTTTACTCATAAGGTTCTAAAGCGATAAGGTTCATTGTTTACTCATAAGGTTATAAAGCGATAACGTTCATTGTTTACTCACTTTTTCAAACAGAAAGGTTCTAAAGTGATAGTGTTAATTATTTACTCACTGTTTCGAACAGAAAGGTTATAAAGTGATTACATTCATTGTTTAATCACTGTTTCGAACAGAAAGGTTATTTATAAAGTGATAACATTTAGCGTTTACTAATTGTTTCGAACAGTAAGTTTATACAGTGATAACATTCTGTGTTTACTCTATATTTTATCCAGTCTCTCCCTTCATATCATGAGTTAGTTAAAATATAAAATAAACCGAACAAACATTTGTAATATCAAGACATATTTCCAATTGTGATCACCGATTGCACTTTTTTTTCTCATGTAGTAAAAATTACGCTTTTGGTACTCACTTGGTGAACAAAAAACTTGGATCCTCTATATATGCATACTAGACATTAACCCTTTCCCACATACAGACACTTTCGTACACCACTGCAGCAGACGACTATTGAAAACATTGTGGCTAAAGGAGAAATAGCTCAAAATGATAAATTTCTCCATTTGCAAAATGTTTTGTAACTTTATTCAATAATTAAACTTACATTTTATACTGATTTTCCATGTTTTTGGTTTGATCTTTTAAAATTTTGTCTGCTCAAATTGTGTTGTATGTGGTTTAGGGTAAGGGTTTATCCAAAGATCTAATAACACATTTGTTTATTAGGTCTTTGGTTTATCTATTGGAAGGTACACTAAAACTCTTTCAACATACAAATAAGTAACTATTTACAACCATTTTGGCAAACGAGTTAAGTCTTAAATTATATTAAAATATAGTTAAAATAAAATACAGCACTAAAACACCTTTTTAGTATTGCTACAGTTCTAAAGTACTGTGTTTTATTGTTTGAAATTTGGAAAAGGTAGACGCATATAGGGTTGGTTGCTATCAAAGAAATAGATTTTCCACTTTCTATAATGCCATGTTGATTCCTAGATCCTGGAAATATCAGAATAAAAAAATTGTAACATATGGGAAGTTGTTGGTATAATATCAAGACATCCATACAGTTTTGAAATTATTGTAAGAATAGGAGATATTGTAAATAAGAATTAACAATTCACTATTAGTGATAGCCTTTAGTTCATATATTAGTAATTGTATTTAAAAAACAAACAAAATACAGCTTTACATCTCCTTAAAAATGCAAATTCAAATGATGGTAATTTTGATGATGCATGTTGTAACAAATTTACTTAATCAGTTGAAATGAAAATTCATGATCCCTTAAACAACAACAAGACGGATGTTGGATGAGAAGCCGCAATATTTCGTTTCACATGAAGAAATAAGAAAAAAGATCATTTAAATCCACAAACATTAGAACAATTTAATCTGTAGTCAGTAATGCTGATATCGATTATTGAAGATATAAGTTTTATGTAGGATATTTAACCTGCAGGGTCTGTGTTTTAAGTGAATGAGATAATTTAGAGTTAAGCTGATCATAAAAAGTAACATATAATACTTAAGATAAATGGACAAGAGGTTATGATAAATTTAAATTAGTACCAAAAACAATCAACTATTTGTATTGAACACATGCCCTGTTATGATAATGTTTCATCAAATAATGCTGACACACAGAAAATCTGTTTTTCGTTTGTATCGGTAAGTCATGATAATGGATAAGGGTTTCCCACATAAAACAAGTCTGCAGTAGACGACTTTAAAAAAAATCTCTATAAATGATCGTATGATAATTGAAAAGGGTTGAATTATTGTGGCAAATCCAGATATTGCTCATTATGAGCTCATTATTGCTCATTTCTCCTTTTGCCACAATGATTTCAATGTTTACTCTGACAGACTTTAAAATCATCAAGTACAAAACATAGAAAATCTCTATAAATGATAGTAAGATAATTGAAAGAGTTGAAATTATTGTGGCAAATTGAGCAATTGAAAATCAAAGCTGTCGTATTACAAACGCACAATCTCGAGTTGACGAGACTGATGTGAATTCGTGTCGTGATTAGCATTCAGAAAATCAAGTAAACGTATTTCTATGTACACGTAATCCGAAAGACTGACAATAGCTGCAGCGACTTTTGAAAACAATTTATCCTTTTGCTACAATGTTTTCTACTTTATGTCCATAAAGTATACCTTCATTTAGCAAGATGTTCCAATTTTTACTTAATGTGCTACGTATAAGGGAAAGGCTTAACATAGGAACTAGTTTCAATTTTTTTGAAAACGTTAAACCAGTGCTTGAAAATTTACTTGAATTTATTTCTCAAACTGTAAATTTACCAGTTGATATAAGAGTTGAAATGCAGTCTACATTTACAGTGATAAGTTAAATACAGTTCAGTTAATCCGATCACACTATGTGTGCAAGAACCAGAAGATTTCATTTCATTTAAGTATTCTGGATGTTCACATCGCATCCGTGATAAAACATGTTGTTGGCTAGGCAAAATACACCGATATCGTGTTTAGCGCGATATTCATGAAATGTGGAACTGCAACAGCGAAAAAGAACGAAATTGATCTTGAAACAGATATTTCTGTGGTTTAAATTTTTTCATGTCTGCATTTTGCGATGACAATTGTACTCAAAGTTAACTTTTAATCCAGTATGTACTGAACATGAAAGTCAGATTATTAAAAGCAAAGCAAATGAAAAATGTATGTGAAATTGCGATAAAAATGAAAATCTATAAATAGACTATAGATGAATGGTACTGTCTTTTATTTTAGCTCTTAAATTGATTCGGGAACCAGAGTCGCTACGTGGCCGCTTACGACATTTACACACTAGACCAAAATGAGATCGGTTTAAAACGCGTTGAAGAATACGAATTAAATCTAAAACGTGGACTAAATATTAAGATTTAGACAAATATCTAAATTGAAAAGTTTAGTGAATACTGGACGAGATTTTTCGTCTAATTACTGCGTAATATATCATAGCATGTACTTTTAAGAAACCAGACTACATTTACAAATTCAATAGAAGGGTTCTCTTTTTTACTGTCTAGAGTAGATACAGTATGAATTTCGCTTAAATAAAAATGTACATACATTCAATTAATATACTGGCCTTTGTCTTTTGTTTTTAATTTGTAAAACTCACACATGTATATAGAGTGTAAAAGAGATGTTTTAAAAGTCACTACCTTAAATTAATGTACTTAGAAAGGACAAAGAGAAATCAAGATATGTGGTCACGCTGGCAGGTCTAAATATTCTCCTTGACCGAAAATTAAAAGCATCCCTACAGGAAGCCGCCTCCTGGCGGCTTCCAATAAAAGACAGAAAAAATGTCTGGATTAAAAATTTAAATGAAGGATAAAATGGTTTTATAAATACTGGGGGTATTGCTCAACAAATTTGACCTGATCCTGACCTCAGTGCCAAGATGTATATTATTGCAACATATATTTATATTTTAACCCTTTCTCACATAAAGCGAATTTTCAACAGACGACTTTGAACATACCTAAGCAAAAATATGAAAAATATCTATATAATATATTGAAGTATAATTATTGAATAGGGCTGAACATATTGTGACAAAAGGAGTGGTTGCTCAATACGAGCAATTTCTCCTTTTGCCACAATATTATCTTTTTTATTGATGAATTTTAATAGGTTCATTGTATAGATTTTCCATATTTTTGCCAAGACGTTTTTCCAAGTCACATTATGCAGACTGACATGTTGTATGGAGGAAATGGATAAATAAAATAGGAGACTGTGTTTCATTCACACCACTTTATGTTATAATAACCAATCAAGCTTTGCACAAAAGTAGGAATCAAGTACATAAAGTCATATACTAAAGGGGGGTGCTAACTAAGGCAGGTTTTTTATAATGCTTGTTTTGGTATTTTACATGGTGGAAGAATACCTGAAGCACAAAAATGTTATAACATAGTGTCCAGACCTTCGTCTTATTCAAAATTATTCTTCAATATCTACATTAGACAACATAATCATTGATAGCTTCCTGCAAAATTAGTTTTGCTAGTTTATTTGTTTAATTGGAGTTTTACGTCGTTTTCAACATTATTTTAGTTATATCAGTTATTCATGACAGTTATTCATGATCCCTGGGTAAATAAACCAGTACTAGGCTAGAGAAATGAGCCTTGTACAAGGACACTCCTCCATAAAAGTTGTGCAACAATTGGGAATCAAACCTGGGATGTCCGGTTCCAAATCCCAGACACTAACCACTCTTAAATTGTTTAATTGGAAATATCCTTTTGATATGTTGAAAACATTATGGCAAATGGATAAATTGCCCATGATAAGAATGTTTTCGACAATGTGAAACCATGCAGTCTGCTGGAGAAATGTCAAATGCTTTGAGTGTCCAGGGAAGGGTTATTACTATATTATGACAATTTGTTATACAAAAGAAATGCTACATCACTGTGCTATTAATTAATATCTTATAGGATAAAACAAGATATGTACAACCTCACTATTTATAGAATATGTGATAGCACCATTGTAAATTAAAAATCAAAATATAAAAATGGAATTACAAGAAATAATATAATAGGTTACAGTAAATATTGACAAAGCTTAGCATATTCAAATACAAACATGTATAAACATGTAAAGTGTCACTACCATATGTTGATGGTTTCACATTTAATTCATTTTAACTGATTAAACCCTTTCCCAACATACGGACGCGTGTTGACACCACTGCAGCAGAAGACTTTTGAAAAACATTGTAGCAAAACGACACATTCTATTATCATACTTACTTTCGTTTACAGAATCTCAGTCGAGGGCATGGTGTGAGACGGTTGTAACTAAAAACCTATTTTGAAAACCCTGGTTTAGGGGCAATTTTGACCCCTTTGTAAACAATGCAAATTTAGGTGCCATTGCTCAGAACGAGCAATGGCACCTAAATTTCCATTGTTTACCAAGAAAAATGATTTAACGCTTATAAAGAGTTTATGGCGAGGTGATTAACCTTGGTAAACAAATACCAATTTGAGTTACAACCGTTTCACACCAAGCCCTCGAGATATTGTACATATTTTTACCAAGTTAATTTGCAGATTTGTTATATGCAGGAAAGGACTATCTACATCTTTTTACAAGATGTAATCACAACCTTAGTTTCTAACAGGATGTAGTTACAACCGTTTCACGCCAAACCCTCGAGATATTGTACATATTTTTACCAAGATAATTTGCAGATTTGTTATATGTGGGAAAGGACCAACTACATATTTTTACAAGATGTAATCACAACCTTAGTTTCTAACAGGATGTAGTGACAACCGTTTCACACCAAGCCCTCGAGATATTGTTCTTACTTTTATCAAGATAATTTGCAGATTTGTTGTATGCAGGAAAGGACCAACCTTAGTTTCTAACAGGATGTAGTTATATAACCGTTTTCAGTATGAAGCAACTTCCCATAGTTTCATGCAAAACGGTTGTAACTATTTCTTGAACAAGATGTAGTTACAACCATTTTGCATGAATCATTCGACTTGTCTCTTTCTCTCTCCCCCCTATCCCTTTTAACCGCATACAGAAATCTGCAATAGACAACATAAATATGGAAATTCCATGAATGAAATTATAATTATTGAAAAAGGTTGAAAACATGGTGCCAAAAGTAGAAACTGCTCATCATATGCGTTTTTTCCCACAGTATCACAATCTTTTTTTGAACCCTTAGTAGTATAAAATGAGAGTTCTGGCACATTTTCCATTTCCCTACCATCTTTCAGGTCAACTTTAACTTTTTAACCATCTTCATGGTTCAATCTCTATTCATTTACAAAAAACGCAAACAAAATCTCAAAATTTAAAAAAATGCGAAAAACGCAAAAAAAAATCTCAAAATTCAAAAAACGTCAAAATTCAAAAAATCTCAATTGTTTTTTAAAGTTTAAAAATGACAATGTTTTTACATTTTACAATGGTTTTATTAAATAATCGAAGCTAATCTCCTTTTTGACTACACTCTGCTTAACACCTTTTTCTTCCTTACCCTCATACATCCTTACTCTTACACTCTGTTATATACTTGTACATAAGCCGCGCTAACTCTTCCACCTTAAAATAGTAATCAGCTATCATGTCATTTTTCACCATCCCTATCTTCTTAAAACATTTACCTGTTACCTTGTACACCTATGCATTATGCTTCAGCGGCCTTTTAAGGTTGTCGTGCTCCTCATTTTTGCCGCGCAAATTTGCGCGGCAAACTTTATACTCTTCTTGGGTGATTTCTTGGTAGTCAACCCCCTCTTGAAATTTCTTAAACAGAATTCTATTATAAAAATCTCTAACGGCGTGTTCATCCTTCGATTTACAGAACCACTCCTTAACGAAATTTCTAACGGTGTGTTCATCCTTCGATTTACAGAACCACTTTTTAATGAGCTCCCGGTCTAATACGATCCAACTCTTATTGAAAGCTGGAAGCCAAAAGATATCACGTAATTCCATCTCCTTCTCGGAAAACTCAAATACATCCTTTAATAATTCGTCCATTGTTTAAATTTCTGATATTTTTTCTTTAACTCATTTTCATTTTTTTTTCTTTTCTTAAAATTCATCCTTACTCTTACACTCTGTTATATACTGATGCATACAAATCACTAACTCTTTCACTCTTGTCGGGGAAGAGAAGCTAATGTTTTATGCATATAATTTATAATTGCTAATAATTTCTGATGCTTTTGCACATGGTCTTTTCGCATTTTAATAAACATATTAACAAACGTTGTATCTACATAATGCTTGGTTGCAACATCTTGATCATTTAATGGATCAACAACGTTAGAGATTTTGTTTGTGTCCATATTGAGTGTACCTGATGCTGACTTCGTGCCATCCATTCTTAAAAAATTAAGGTCTATATGTTGAAGAGCAATATTTTTTTTTGTGCATCTACATAATGCTTGGTAGCAGCATCCTGATCATTTAATGGATCAACAACGTTAGAGATTTTGTTTGTGTCCATATTGAGTGGGCCTATTGCTGGCTTACTTCCATCCGTTCTTAAAAAATTATTGTTTAGGTAAGTCCTAATTCTACTTACCTCAGAGTTTGATCTATAAAAATCTTTAGACATACCACCAAATTTATTAACAGGCATTTTTATAATAACATTTTTTTTTTTAAATCAGATTGTTTATAATGTTTTGCAAGCTGTTTCCATCTGACAAACTTTTCAAAACATACAAGCATAGATGTCCACATATAACTGTCCCCGCCTTTTGAACTTGATGAGTGTTATATGTAATTGCACCCAAATAGTTTATTAACTCAGTAGGTGGTTGTAAGCCATAGCTATCAAAATAGAACTTGTTGTTTCCATCTTTCCACCATGCAACCCAATGTGTGCCACTACCAGTCCTAGTTCCATATTGATCATTTAGGTTGTCGTTGTCATCTAGGTTGAGTATACCCCACTCCTCTTTTTTCGAGCGACCAATCAACTCATTACGCATAAACACCCCTCTAAAATGTGGTATTTTTAATAACTTGACAGCATCTACCAATTCTAGATTGCTTAATGGTTTGTTTAGTAGGACTACATTGTCAACTGATATGTACATTTTATATAAACTATATTTTTGTTTAAATGTCAGAAAGGTCACTTCGTTCCACCCATGAATTAAACGACTCTTGATAACCAAACCACTTTACAAGAGCCTTTTTACCCTTTCTTCGTATTACCTTCTCAATCCTAAACATCTCTTGGTTAGTCTTTTGAAGCTCCTGCTCGTAGAATGTACCTTGAATTTCCTCTTCGTTGTAGTCTCTAATTTTGTATGTTACAGGGTTGGTATACTGAATCTCTGATACTGTAAACACCTCCTCAGTCCATCTCGGTGTGTACCCCTTCTCAAACGTCTTCTTCTTTTTAGTAATCCTAACCTTATTACCAACAGCAAATTTTGGTTTTGAGTGACTTGTTGATATAGGTTTATACAGATTTCTATACACACGATTTTCATTCTTTTTCATACTAGCTTCTACAGGAGTCATCTTTATCGAAGAATGCTTTGTGATGTTATATTGATCAACAAGATCTTTCAATATATTAATGTATTTTCTGGTGGAATTAGCGGTGAAGTACTTCCACATTTGTTCCTTCATTGTTCTGTTCCATCTCTCAACCACAGATGACTTTTCTTCATTCTCCGTACTGTATAGCTCAACAAGGTTTTGTACATTCTTGTTATAGAACTCTTTACCCTTGTCCACCCACATTTTCTTCGGTCTCCGCTCCTTAAAGATCTGTTTCAATGCATCTGCAACAGACTTTCCAGTTTTATCTTTTAGCGGTATCGTCCAACCATATTTTGAAAATATGTCAATTACAGTCAACAAGTACTTGACGTTTTTGTTTTCTCTGGAAAAACTTTGCATGTCTACTAAATCAGCAGCCCAAATTTCATCTATACCATTAACGTAGACTCTTCTTTTTTGAAACTTTGTATTGACTGGCTTGTGTAATTCTTTAGCTAATTGGTTAGTCCAAACTATTTGAGCTTTTTTTAGTGGGGCCCAGCCGCACCCTAGGTTGTTCCACACCCATCCCAAAGTTCATCTTAGTTCCAATTATTTTTTGGACGATGCTTCTGTCTAACCTTTCACGTACAGATGGGTTGTAAATTCCATCCAACTCGTTAATCATGCTCTTATCACACACAGTATTCCTCGTGCTGGTGTCTTTATGTTTAGCATAACACATCATGGTATGCAGCTTTATCAACACGATTTATTGGGATGCTCCAAGGCTTAGGATTCATGTCTATATTCAACCTTTTATGAAGCTTTGTTCCAGGACCAGTAAAGTTATGACCTGGCAGATGCATTTCAAAAGGTAGCTTGTTGATTAGGTTGTTGACAAATCATTTACCCTTGGGAACTTTGACATTACAGGGTGTTAGGGTGTTGCTGCGCCCCACTGATTCTTGGAACGAGGTGACATTCTTAGGGTGCGGCTGCGCCCCACTAACAAATTGAGTTTTTGTAGAACCGCAAACGCTACATTTACCCTTCTTCATATTTCTTCCATTTTTAGTGACAAGAGTTTCCAAGATATTCATATAAGATGTATGAGGGTAGTGGGGTGCAGCCTATGGAAGAAAAAAGATGTAAAGGTGTTAAGCAGAGTGTGGTCAAAAAGTAGATTAGCTTCGATGACTACAAGACCTGTCTGTTTAGTAGAAAGGAGCAGATGAGGAAAATGAACGTGATACGCAGTCATGAGCATGTAATGTACACGGAGGAGATCAATAAGGTCGTCTTGTCAGCGAACGACGACAAGTGGATCATTCAGGAGGATGGTGTACACACATTGGCACATGGGCATCGGCGCCTGCCAAAATGTATGACCGTACAAGAACAATACAGACTTAATTATCAAAAAACTATTCAACAGCTTAAAAATATCTTTATGCCAAAGATTGTCAAAACGATTTAAGAAAAATATGTGCTGCTCGTTTCCGCGCTCCGCTGCTCGTGAATTTTGTGAATTTTGTGAATTTTTGAATTTTGAGATTTTTTGAATTTTGAGATTTTTTTTTGCGTTTTTCGCATTTTTTTGAATTTTGAGATTTTGTTTGCGTTTTTATGTAAATGAATAGAGATTGAACCATGAAGATGGTTAAAAAGTTAAAGTTGACCTGAAAGATGGTAGGGAAATGGAAAATGTGCCAGAACTCTCATTTTATACTACTACCCTTTTCTAAACGCAAATTACTTTTAACGCATCTACAGCAGACGACAATTGAAAAAGTGTTTTCATCTCTATTCTAATATTATTCTTCCATAAAAATATATTTTCCATGTGGTCTGATGTTTATAAATGTGTCTGCTGTGTCTATGTGGAATCTGGTTATACACATTGTGATATAGAGATGTAATCTGTGAACATGACTTGTTAACCCTTGTTAACCCTTTCCCTCATATAGACGCTTTCTGACGCCTCCTGCGGAGGACGGCTGGCTATTTGAAAACATAGTGACAAAAGAAGAAATTGCACAAAACGTGCAATTTCTCCTTTTGCCACAATGTTTTCCACTTTTAGTCATAGGTTATCTATTCAATTATAGAGATTTTCTACTTTTTCACAAAATATGTTCAAAGTCGTCTGCTGCAGAATTGTCGTATGAGGGAAAGGGTAAACTTGAATATTCTTGAATGTCATGAGCCTATAACCATCATAATTTCTTAGACAATCCCAGTGACTACTTTTTTAAAGGCGTCGGAAAGCGTCTATATGATTTCTTCTAGTCATTCAAATTCACACAGAAAAACTGCCATCTAGAGTTGAACTTCAGGACTGAACACATAGGTCCTCCTGATTTAAGAAGCTGTCGTCACTCATCCTTCTTAAAACCTTTCTTATCAAGAACACACTTCTAGATAAGGGGCGAAACTTCATCTTCTAAAATCCTGTGTTGCTGGTACCCAACAGAATCAAACAGGTCAAAGTATGACAATATTTTCGAGGTATCTACAATATAGGATTTTATTGATAATTAAGAAAGGTATTATGGGGCAAAAGTCTTTTTACTCCTTATGTAGGTATCTGCAGATTATTTTAACCCACTTCCACATAAAGTTGCTTTCCAACGCCTCTGCAGCAGACAACTTTTTGTTAACATTTCGGCAAAAGGAGACATTGCTCATAATTAGCAATGTCTCCTTTTTCCACAATGTTTTCAACTCTATTCAATGATTAAACTTTCATTGTAGAGGTTTACCTATATTGTAAAGCGAGATGTTTTCAATGTCGTCTGCTGCATATTTGTTGTATGTGGGAAAGGGTTGAACTTCTGTTCAGCTCCATCACAAGATGCAGACTATCAGAAATGTCTTGACCCTGAAAAACAGCACTACAACTGAAAGAGCAGCAATACAACTGAAAGAGTAGCAATACAACTGAAAGGACAGCCATACAACTGAAAGGACAGCACTACAACTGAAAGAGCAACCATACAACTGAAAGGGCAGCAATACAATTGAAAGGACAGCGATACAACTGAAAGGACAGTCACGGCTCATTGTGAGCTGTCACACCTGAATCTGCATTGTTTGCAAAAATCCTTTAATTGCCTTTGGCAGCGAATGGGTTAATCAGAAGCAGAAGAATTGGACGGATCATGTATTTAACCCTTTGCCTCCTGCAGACGCATTTTGACGCAATATTAGCAGACGACTTTTAAAAGCATTGTGGCCAAAGGTGAACCGATTCATCATATACCAACAACGCCGAGCGCCAATGAAAGCCGTCTGTCATTATGTACAACCGCGTCGTTGGTGAAATGGTCGAGTGGGAGGTCGCGGGTTTGATCCCCTGCCGGGTTATAACGTCGACTTTATAAAACTGTTATAAACATGATGTGCATTGCCTTCAATATTGACACAACATAGTTTGTGATCTTTGTAATATCTAAAGGAAGACATAGGGTCGAACTATTGAAGAAAAGAGAGTTTTTATTTTTGATTTCCATTACTCACGAAATGATTACGTCCAGAGCTCACCATAATAGGACATACCATCATACAATGGATCTCACCCTATTCAGAGACATATAAGTAAGTATGATCGTCTGCGTGAACACCAAGAACATAACAACAACAACGAGAAGTTGGAACCCATAAAAGATGATTTCACCAACCATGATGCTGAAATCCTTGCCGAGGCCAAGTTGCTACGACAACATAAAGGTCGCTAAGAAGCAGGAATGAGAGGTGACCTGTTAAAGCATAATGACAAAAAGAAAAAGTTGCTGATGATGACCAATTTCTCTTCTTACTTCTTACCACAATGTTTTCAACACAACTAAATCTTTTATAGAGATTTTCCGTCAAAATTAACTATCTCATTTAATAGATTTGTTACATGTTTTCAAAGTTGTCTCCTCCAGATTTGTTGTGAGAGGGAAAGGGTTAGCTGTTCACGTGATTTGACTTTTTCAGTTAGGAAAAGTTCAGATAAACCCTGTACCACTTATAGACGCATGTTGTCTGCTGCAGATTTGTTGTGAGAGGGAAAGGGTTAGCTGTTCACGTGATTTGACTTTTTTTAGTTAGGAAAAGTTCAGATAAACCCTGTACCACTTATAGACGCATGTTGACTTGTTCAGTTAGGAAAAGTTCAAATTAACCCTGTACCACTTATAGACGCATGTTGACTTTTTCAGTTAGGAAAAGTTCAGATAAACCCTGTACCACTTATAGACGCATGTTGACTTGTTCAGATAGGAAAAGTTCAGATAAACCCTATACCACTTATAGCCGCATGTTGACTTGTTCAGTTAGGAAAAGTTCGGATTAACCCTGTACCACTTATAGACGCATGTTGACTTTTTCAGTTAGGAAAAGTTCAGATTAACCCTGTACCACTTATAGACGCATGTTGACTTGTTCAGTTAGGAAAAGTTCAGATTAACCCTGTACCACTTATAGACGCATGTTGACTTTTTCAGTTAGGAAAAGTTCAGATAAACCCTGTACCACTTATAGACGCATGTTGAAATTTTCAGTTAGGAAAAGTTCAAATTAACCCTGTACCACTTATAGACGCATGTTGACTTTTTCAGTTAGGAAAAGTTCAGATAAACCCTGTACCACTTATAGACGCATGTTGACTTTTTCAGATAGGAAAAGTTCAGATAAACCCTGTACCACTTATAGACGCATGTTGACTTTTTCAGATAGGAAAAGTTCAGATAAACCCTATACCACTTATAGCCGCATGTTGAAATTTTCAGTTAGGAAAAGTTCGGATTAACCCTGTACCACTTATAGACGCATGTTGACTTTTTCAGTTAGGAAAAGTTCAGATTAACCCTGTACCACTTATAGACGCATGTTGACTTGTTCAGTTAGGAAAAGTTCAAATTAACCCTGTACCACTTATAGACGCATGTTGACTTTTTCAGTTAGGAAAAGTTCAGATTAACCCTGTACCACTTATAGACGCATGTTGACTTGTTCAGTTAGGAAAAGTTCAGATTAACCCTGTACCACTTATAGACGCATGTTGACTTTTTCAGTTAGGAAAAGTTCAGATAAACCCTGTACCACTTATAGACGCATGTTGAATTTTTCAGTTAGGAAAAGTTCAAATTAACCCTGTACCACTTATAGACGCATGTTGACTTTTTCAGTTAGGAAAAGTTCAGATAAACCCTGTACCACTTATAGACGCATGTTGACTTTTTCAGATAGGAAAAGTTCAGATAAACCCTGTACCACTTATAGAGGCATGTTGACTTTTTCAGATAGGAAAAGTTCAGATAAACCCTGTACCACTTATAGACGCATGTTGACTTGTTCAGATAGGAAAAGTTCAGATAAACCCTGTACCACTTATAAACGCACGTTGACTTGTTCAGATAGGAAAAGTTCAGATTAACCCTGTACCACTTATAGACGCATGTTGACTTGTTCAGATAGGAAAAGTTCAGATAAACCCTGTACCACTTATAGACGCATGTTGACTTTTTCAGTTAGGAAAAGTTCGGATTAACCCTGTACCACTTATAGACGCATGTTGACTTGTTCAGTCAGGAAAAGTTCAGATTAACCCTGTACCACTTATAGACGCATGTTGACTTTTTCAGTTAGGAAAAGTTCGGATTAACCCTGTACCACTTATAGACGCATGTTGACTTGTTCAGTCAGGAAAAGTTCAGATTAACCCTGTACCACTTATAGACGCATGTTGACTTGTTCAGTCAGGAAAAGTTCAGATTTACCCTGTACCACTTATAGACGCATGTTGACGCCTCTGCAGCAGACGACTTTTAGATCAAACGAGTAAATTTCTCCTTTATCTACAATGTTTTCATTGTGTCTGCTGTTGGGAAACTATTGAATTAGCATTATCATATGGCTTATTATAATAACGGTTGTTTTTATATATACATTGCAGTTGCAGGATCTGGTAATGTTGGTGAGCTGTTCAACATGGCAGAACAGATCGGCAATGCCGTCGGCTCACTGGTAACTGTGATGACCGACGAAAATGAAGACAAAGTTGGTGATGAGCCCGAGATACTCTGACCAGAACAAACTCGTCTCAGACTTGAATCGCTAGAAGCTGATTAGTACGAAGGATATCAAAATTCAGCAGTTCATTGATCATTGTTAACCCTTTCCCTCATACGACAATTCTGCAGCAAACGACTTTGAACACATTTTGTCAAAAAAAAAAGGCAAATCTCTATAAATGAATGGATAACCTATGACTAAAAGTGGAAAACCTTGTGACAAACGGAGAAATTGCACGTTTTCATTGGCGCTCGGCGTTGTTGGTATATGATGAATCGGTTCACCTTTGGCCACAATGCTTTTAAAAGTCGTCTGCTAATATTGCGTCAAAATGCGTCTGCAGGAGGGAATGGGTTAAATACTTGACCCGCCCAGCTCCAATTCTTCTGCTATTGCGTCAAAATGCGTCTGCAGGAGGGAAAGGGTTAAATACATGATCCGTCCAATCTCCAAGTCTTCTGCTATTCCGTCAAAATGCGTCTGCAGGAGGGAAAGGGTTAAATACATGATCCGTCCAATCTCCAAGTCTTCTGCTATTCCGTCAAAATGCGTCTGCAGGAGGCAAAGGGTTAAATACATGATCCGTCCCAGCTCCAAGTCTTCTGCTATTGCGTCAAAATGTGTCTGCAGGAGGCAAAGGGTTAAATACATGATCCGTCCAATTCTTCTGCTTCTGATTAACCCTTTCGCTGCCAAAGGCAATTAAAGGATTTTTGCAAACAATGCAGATTCAGGTGTGACAGCTCACAATGAGCCGTGACTCCTGAAATATGCATTGTTTGCTACTTAAAATTAGACATTAAATTTCCTGTTAGACGAAAACATTTACCATGGAAAAGTCGACTTTGTAGAATTCGGTAGTGAGAGAAGAGAGTTAACAGTTTACGGACGAACCGAATATAGTGTACACTAGGGGAGGTAAACGAAACCTACCCTATTCTGAAAACACATTTGTTATCCCCCTTTGTACGCTGATGTAAATAAGTGGAAAAAAAAAAGGGGAAAGCCATTACTTCGATGTGTCAAGACTTTGGTATGACCCGACCAGGGATCGAACCTGCGAGCTCTCGCACCCGCTCTCTACTTCCTATTTAACCATTTCCCAATTATAGATGCTTTCTGACGCCTTTGCAACAAACGTGAGCAATTTCTTTATTTGCCACACTGTTTTTGACTTTTTTCCGTAATTATACTTTCATTTATAGAAATTGTCCGGATTTTTGCCAATATGTTCTCACAGTTGTCTGCTGCAATTTGCCTTACGTGGGAAAAGATATCAACTACCTGTATATCAGTTATCCTATCCTACTGAATTCCCACAACAGTTATTACCATCGTTCATAGTTAAGATTATGAATTCATATGTATGCAGTATTTTTCAACAAGAAATAACAATTAATGGACAGGAAATCATGCAGACTCCAAAGATTAGACTGCACGAATAAGCAGACTTGTTTAGATCTACATTGTCTTTAAACTTGTCCAACATACAATACCGGTATTTAGACGCAGAAGCCATTTAAAACATTTTGGCAAAAGGGGAAGTGTTAACATTAGTGACACTACATGTATGTTTTAAACTCGATTCAATTATGATTTTACCTTTAATTTTCTATATCTTTTTTCATAATTGTTTTCAAGTTGTAATATTGGGGTTTTTCGCCGTTTTCAACATTATTTCAGTTATATATTCATGATCCCTTGGTAAACAAACCAGTACTAATTTAGGAAATGTGCCTTGCACGGCACCTGGACCGCCGGGAAAGGGGATCGAACACGCGACACTCGGTTTCTAACCCCCCCCCCCCCCCCCGACGCTAACCACTCGGCAGATGTGTCAAGGTATAGTTGTAGATCGTCCGCATTGGGAGTGGGAGGTCTGTGTTCGATCACCGGTCGGCACATGCCGAAGACATTTCAAGATGGAAGTCATGGCTTCCCTCCTGGGTGCTCTGGATTACGTGGATAGCAATACGACGGATGCATCAATGTCAGGGTAGATACTTCCGGTAGTAAATTACCCACGAAACATTGTGATATGTGCCGTTCCACGAGAAAACCAACAGTAGTGTCTCTGCGTAATGTATCGACCAGATCAGCCTGCGCAGGCTAATACGGGCCGAAACATTCCGTCTCAGGGGGATAGAAGTATAGAGTAATGATTCCTGAAACAGAAAATCCACAGGAGGTGAAAAGTGTTAGACGACAGACAGACCGCCGGACAAGCCTGACAATAAGGGATATCTAGCGAGGCGAATCCCAACAGACAGCCGGAAAAGCCTGACAATAAGGGATACCTGTTTTCATTTTCCGGATGTTTCTTTACGACCTGAATGTTTGGGTAATATCAATAGTAGTAATGCCTTTCTCTCTTTGACGATCAGGGTTGAGGGATTAGCATTACGACTTACTCGCTGGTGTCAGGATAAATGGACCGATAGATATAACTGAACAATTGTTGAAAGCGGCGTCAAGCACCATGCAAACAAACCACTCCACGTGACAAATCCGGGGGAATAAACCATGTAGATATAAGGCTAGAGACCCTACCTCCGATTGATTTTACTCTCCGGATGTTTGGGGACGAATAGACCTGGCATAAATTGAGAAAACACATAATTAAAAATTAAAAGTTTATTAAGAATATTTAACAAACATGTCTTCGGCATCAGAAAGTGGGGGAAATGTCCGAAACTTTAAAAATCTTCTTGTCCAAACACATATTTAACAATAAAAAGTTTATCACGATTTCTTAAATGAAGATCCATTCGGAACGACGAGGCATAGCAACACGCCACCCGGCACCGTCTCCTGTGCCCACTCTTAGGAACTCTTGTCCATTCAGCATGCACTTGTCTTAAATGTTTACCCACGTCCGTGATCTCTGCCAAGCAGTCTGGGTGCGGGCACTCCATTCGTTTGCGTTTCTGAAAAATGTAAACAAATAATATTGTTGCAATAAGACCGATAAGAAAACATCGTAGGAAAAGTATTTCCTCCACACACACACACACACACAACTCGAAATACGGATAACTCGGGATTATTTAAAGGGGTAATGCGTTCGAACCCTGCCTCGGTAAAGTAACATATTCCTGCAACGCGGACCTGTCTTGCTGTACATTTATATATTGTTCATTGAGAATACTCACTGTTTTTTTCCTTGTTAGCCTTTTTCCTCGGCGCTGCCTTCGACTTTCTATTGTACTCGGTCAATATCTGTATGTTGACTGAAACAAAAACAAAATTGTTTGATTTTAATTTTTATCTATTTCAAGCGTTCTGATCCTTGTCGCTGCTTTCCACTTCTGTATAATAATAATAATAATAATAATAATATCTTTATTTCATGAAGGTTACATATTAAGGTGTATTTTGATGAAAAAGAAAATAATCTTATCTAGCACACACGCACACATACACACACACACATACAAAATACACATACATTCATGTATATAAATACATACCCATATACCCATATACTTACATGCACATACATATCCTCAGGCATACATATATAACCATATACAGACACGCATACATAACATTTAACTTGTTTATTAACTTCGCGACAGACACTCAGCAGCTTATAGACTTAATATGACACAATATTATTATAACTAATAATCATATTTAATTCAAATAGGTCATATTTCATTTCTCAATCACTACCAAGAAAAAATAGAAGGCTGAACATTTAAGACAAACAATTTTTTTTTACATTTGATTTTTACTTACTTTTCTTTCGTGTTTCGTCCCGCTCACTTTCCATCTCGGTCTCGTAATCATCCTCGAGCTGGTCTGTCGTTGCCTGGTCAGCGACTTCCTCCTCCTCGTCGTCGGAACTAGTTCCCTGGTGGACCTGCACCCGGTACAAATCGCCAGCAAACCTCCAATAATTATTACGTGTTGCCATCGTCTCTTAATGAAATCAAATGACAAAAGTATTTAACAGTTTACGTTCAAATGAAAACAGATCATGTTTCAATGACTCTATGTTGGTTGTTTTAACCCTTTTCCATATAAACAAAATCTGCAGCAGACGACTTTGAAAACAAAGTGACAAAAACCTGAAAAAATCTCCATAAAAGATAGCTTAATTGTTAAATAAAAAAATAACATTGTGACCAAAGGAGGAAAATTACTCATCATGAGCAATTTCACCGATCACAATGTTTTCAAAAGTCTGCTGCTATTGCGTCAAAATGCGTCTTCAGTGGAAAAGGTTTAATCAATAATAGTAACGGTAAATGAACCTCTTCTAGAAACACTTCACGCTGATGTAAATATGTGAAAAAAGAAAGTTCTTTACTCCCAGTAGGTTTATTAGCATGGTTTTTATGCCGCTTTCAACACTAGTTCAGTTATATCAGAGACATATACACATTTATATGTCTCTGGTTATAACTCGGTGTTTCGTGGGTAGGTTGGTTACCAGTACTGCAGATCCATATATATATCCTGACAAAAGCGAGACGGTCAATCTTATGAGGGAAACATCTTCGAAAATTAACTGCATGACATCCACGTATGACGGTATTTTGTCTTTTTCTGCAATTCTTTCCCAAATATTGACCCTTTACTATGACGCTTTTGTTTGAAACATTGTGGCAAAAGGAGAAATTGCTCAAAACGAGCAATTTCTCCATTTGCCACAATGTTTTCAACTTTTTTCCCGTAATTACACCTTCATTTATAGAAGTTTTCCGGGTTTTTGTCAATATGTTTTCAAAGTTGTCTGCTGTAATTTGCTGTACATGGGAAAGGGTTCACGTTAATACTGGATATCTGTTACCTTATCTTACTGAACTACTGCAACGGTAATTACGATCGTTCATAGTTCAGATTGTGATTTCATATTTATGAAGTATTTTTCAACAAGAAATAACAATAAATGGACAGGGAATCATGCAGACTCCACAGATTAGACTGCACGAATAAGCAGACTGGTTTAGATCTACATTGTCTTGAAGCTTGTCCAACATACACTACCGGCATTTAGATGCAGAAGCCAATTAAAAACGTTGTGGCAAAATGGGAAGTGTTAACATTAGTGTCACCATGTTTTAAACTCGGTTCAATTATAATTATTCTTTAATTTTCCATATCTTTTTTCATAATTGTTTTCAAGTTGTATTATTTGGGGTTTGACGCCGTTTTCAACATTACTTCAATTATATATTCATGATCCCTCGGTAAATAAACCAGTACTAATCTAGGAAATGTGGCTTGCACGGCACCATGACCGCCGCGAATGGGGATCGAACCCGCGACACCCGGTTCCTAATCCCCGACACTAACAACTCGGCAGATGTGTCAAGGTATAGTTGTAGAGCGTCCGCATTGGGAGTGGGAGGTTTGTGTTCGATCACCGGTCGTCACATGCCAAAGACATTTCAAGATGGAAGTCATAGCTTCCCTCCTGGGTGCTCGAGAGTACAGGGACAGCAGCAATACGACGGATGCATCGATGACAGGATTACAGGGACATCAGCAATACGACGGATGCATCGATGTCAAGATTACAGGGAGAGCAGAAATACGACGGATGCATCGATGACAGGATTACAGGGACATCAGCAATACGACGGATGCATCTATGTCAAGATTACAGGGACATCAGCAATACGACGAATGCATCTACGTCAAGATTACAGGGACAGCAGCAATACGACGGATGCATATATGTCAATATTACAGGGACAGCAGCAATACGACGGATGCATCGATGACAGGATTACAGGGACATCAGCAATACGACGGATGCATCGATGACAGGATAGATACTATACCGGTAGGACTGGTAATTGACCCACGAAACATTTCCCCCCCCCCCCCCCCACACACACACACACACCCACACACACACCCACCCACCCCCACTCCTTTCGCACATACAATCAACTTTTAAAACCTCTTGGCAAAACTATGGAAAATCACTTCAAATAAAAGAATACTTATTAAATAAAATTGGAATAATATAAGTCTCTTAAAGTTGCACTCTTATAGAAATTCATAAAAAAAATAAGTAAAATAACAATTGTTTTCCCTTAGAAACCTTTATGAGAACATGTTTGATTCTAATTAGACTGTAGTATGAGAAAGCTTTCATATTTTCATTATTTAAATAAAGTTGTTTTTCCTTACTCGGTAGGTACCTCTTTAAAGGTTGGTGTCTAATACAAACATTCGGGGGGGGGGGGGGGGGGGGGGGGGGAATAAAGTGTACACAAGTGAACTGTTATAAAAATAACTAAGTTCATTGAAGCACAGATACACAATAAGTGTGTTTATCTAGTGTTAAAGCATTATACAATTATGCTGTGTATGGGATATACATACTTATTGTGTATACAATGTATATGCCTCATTGAACTGAGTGTGTTTTTATAACAGTTATGTACATTTTATCTCAACGCGGTTTGTATATGATATCCAACCTTTAAATACATTCTGGAATGAAAATGTACATGAACGGCTCCGTTTTTAAAAAAGTATAATTTGTGAGTGTGGGCTCTTGGGTAACATGTTTGTGGTTAATCCCAAACCCATTCAGCTACTTACTTTTAAAAAAATAGATTTGAACTTTTTTACATGAGTTTTCTTCCTTCTGGAAATCCACTGGGAAAACCCCAATAATTTTATTTTTAGATCTCCGTCATCGGATCCAAGCTCACATCTCAAGTCAGTTCCGTCTATA
>JASEVX010000005.1:56152942-56210777 GCA_031761405.1 Serripes groenlandicus | reverse complement strand
GTATTTAACCCTTTCCCTCCTGCAGACGCATTTTGACGCAATAGAAGCAGAAGACTTGGAGCTGGGACGGGTCACGTATTTAACCCTTTCCCTCCTGCAGACGCATTTTGACGCAATAGAAGCAGAAGACTTGGAGCTGGGACGGGTCACGTATTTAACCCTTTCCCTCCTGCAGACGCATTTTGACGCAATAGAAGCAGAAGACTTGGAGCTGGGACGGGTCACGTATTTAACCCTTTCCCTCCTGCAGACGCATTTTGACGCAATAGAAGCAGAAGACTTGGAGCTGGGACGGGTCACGTATTTAACCCTTTCCCTCCTGCAGACGCATTTTGACGCAATAGAAGCAGAAGACTTGGAGCTGGGACGGGTCACGTAATTAACCCTTTCCCTCCTGCAGACGCATTTTGACGCAATAGAAGCAGAAGACTTGGAGCTGGGACGGGTCACGTATTTAACCCTTTCCCTCCTGCAGACGCATTTTGACGCAATAGAAGCAGAAGACTTGGAGCTGGGACGGGTCACGTATTTAACCCTTTCCCTCCTGCAGACGCATTTTGACGCAATAGAAGCAGAAGACTTGGAGCTGGGACGGGTCACGTATTTAACCCTTTCCCTCCTGCAGACGCATTTTGACGCAATAGAAGCAGAAGACTTGGAGCTGGGACGGGTCACGTATTTAACCCTTTCCCTCCTGCAGACGCATTTTGACGCAATAGAAGCAGAAGACTTGGAGCTGGGACGGGTCACGTATTTAACCCTTTCCCTCCTGCAGACGCATTTTGACGCAATAGAAGCAGAAGACTTGGAGCTGGGACGGGTCACGTATTTAACCCTTTCCCTCCTGCAGACGCATTTTGACGCAATAGAAGCAGAAGACTTGGAGCTGGGACGGGTCACGTATTTAACCCTTTCCCTCCTGCAGACGCATTTTGACGCAATAGAAGCAGAAGACTTGGAGCTGGGACGGGTCACGTATTTAACCCTTTCCCTCCTGCAGACGCATTTTGACGCAATAGAAGCAGAAGACTTGGAGCTGGGACGGGTCACGTATTTAACCCTTTCCCTCCTGCAGACGCATTTTGACGCAATAGAAGCAGAAGACTTGGAGCTGGGACGGGTCACGTATTTAACCCTTTCCCTCCTGCAGACGCATTTTGACGCAATAGAAGCAGAAGACTTGGAGCTGGGACGGGTCACGTATTTAACCCTTTCCCTCCTGCAGACGCATTTTGACGCAATAGAAGCAGAAGACTTGGAGCTGGGACGGGTCACGTATTTAACCCTTTCCCTCCTGCAGACGCATTTTGACGCAATAGAAGCAGAAGACTTGGAGCTGGGACGGGTCACGTATTTAACCCTTTCCCTCCTGCAGACGCATTTTGACGCAATAGAAGCAGAAGACTTGGAGCTGGGACGGGTCACGTATTTAACCCTTTCCCTCCTGCAGACGCATTTTGACGCAATAGAAGCAGAAGACTTGGAGCTGGGACGGGTCACGTATTTAACCCTTTCCCTCCTGCAGACGCATTTTGACGCAATAGAAGCAGAAGACTTGGAGCTGGGACGGGTCACGTATTTAACCCTTTCCCTCCTGCAGACGCATTTTGACGCAATAGAAGCAGAAGACTTGGAGCTGGGACGGGTCACGTATTTAACCCTTTCCCTCCTGCAGACGCATTTTGACGCAATAGCAGAAGACTTGGAGCTGGGACGGGTCACGTATTTAACCCTTTCCCTCCTGCAGACGCATTTTGACGCAATAGAAGCAGAAGACTTGGAGCTGGGACGGGTCACGTATTTAACCCTTTCCCTCCTGCAGACGCATTTTGACGCAATAGAAGCAGAAGACTTGGAGCTGGGACGGGTCACGTATTTAACCCTTTCCCTCCTGCAGACGCATTTTGACGCAATAGAAGCAGAAGACTTGGAGCTGGGACGGGTCACGTATTTAACCCTTTCCCTCCTGCAGACGCATTTTGACGCAATAGAAGCAGAAGACTTGGAGCTGGGACGGGTCACGTATTTAACCCTTTCCCTCCTGCAGACGCATTTTGACGCAATAGAAGCAGAAGACTTGGAGCTGGGACGGGTCACGTATTTAACCCTTTCCCTCCTGCAGACGCATTTTGACGCAATAGAAGCAGAAGACTTGGAGCTGGGACGGGTCACGTATTTAACCCTTTCCCTCCTGCAGACGCATTTTGACGCAATAGAAGCAGAAGACTTGGAGCTGGGACGGGTCACGTATTTAACCCTTTCCCTCCTGCAGACGCATTTTGACGCAATAGAAGCAGAAGACTTGGAGCTGGGACGGGTCACGTATTTAACCCTTTCCCTCCTGCAGACGCATTTTGACGCAATAGAAGCAGAAGACTTGGAGCTGGGACGGGTCACGTATTTAACCCTTTCCCTCCTGCAGACGCATTTTGACGCAATAGAAGCAGAAGACTTGGAGCTGGGACGGGTCACGTATTTAACCCTTTCCCTCCTGCAGACGCATTTTGACGCAATAGAAGCAGAAGACTTGGAGCTGGGACGGGTCACGTATTTAACCCTTTCCCTCCTGCAGACGCATTTTGACGCAATAGAAGCAGAAGACTTGGAGCTGGGACGGGTCACGTATTTAACCCTTTCCCTCCTGCAGACGCATTTTGACGCAATAGAAGCAGAAGACTTGGAGCTGGGACGGGTCACGTATTTAACCCTTTCCCTCCTGCAGACGCATTTTGACGCAATAGAAGCAGAAGACTTGGAGCTGGGACGGGTCACGTATTTAACCCTTTCCCTCCTGCAGACGCATTTTGACGCAATAGAAGCAGAAGACTTGGAGCTGGGACGGGTCACGTATTTAACCCTTTCCCTCCTGCAGACGCATTTTGACGCAATAGAAGCAGAAGACTTGGAGCTGGGACGGGTCACGTATTTAACCCTTTCCCTCCTGCAGACGCATTTTGACGCAATAGAAGCAGAAGACTTGGAGCTGGGACGGGTCACGTATTTAACCCTTTCCCTCCTGCAGACGCATTTTGACGCAATAGAAGCAGAAGACTTGGAGCTGGGACGGGTCACGTATTTAACCCTTTCCCTCCTGCAGACGCATTTTGACGCAATAGAAGCAGAAGACTTGGAGCTGGGACGGGTCACGTATTTAACCCTTTCCCTCCTGCAGACGCATTTTGACGCAATAGAAGCAGAAGACTTGGAGCTGGGACGGGTCACGTATTTAACCCTTTCCCTCCTGCAGACGCATTTTGACGCAATAGAAGCAGAAGACTTGGAGCTGGGACGGGTCACGTATTTAACCCTTTCCCTCCTGCAGACGCATTTTGACGCAATAGAAGCAGAAGACTTGGAGCTGGGACGGGTCACGTATTTAACCCTTTCCCTCCTGCAGACGCATTTTGACGCAATAGAAGCAGAAGACTTGGAGCTGGGACGGGTCACGTATTTAACCCTTTCCCTCCTGCAGACGCATTTTGACGCAATAGAAGCAGAAGACTTGGAGCTGGGACGGGTCACGTATTTAACCCTTTCCCTCCTGCAGACGCATTTTGACGCAATAGAAGCAGAAGACTTGGAGCTGGGACGGGTCACGTATTTAACCCTTTCCCTCCTGCAGACGCATTTTGACGCAATAGAAGCAGAAGACTTGGAGCTGGGACGGATCACGTATTTAACCCTTTCCCTCCTGCAGACGCATTTTGACGCAATAGAAGCAGAAGACTTGGAGCTGGGACGGGTCACGTATTTAACCCTTTCCCTCCTGCAGACGCATTTTGACGCAATAGAAGCAGAAGACTTGGAGCTGGGACGGGTCACGTATTTAACCCTTTCCCTCCTGCAGACGCATTTTGACGCAATAGAAGCAGAAGACTTGGAGCTGGGACGGGTCACGTATTTAACCCTTTCCCTCCTGCAGACGCATTTTGACGCAATAGAAGCAGAAGACTTGGAGCTGGGACAGGTCACGTATTTAACCCTTTCCCTCCTGCAGACGCATTTTGACGCAATAGAAGCAGAAGACTTGGAGCTGGGACGGGTCACGTATTTAACCCTTTCCCTCCTGCAGACGCATTTTGACGCAATAGAAGCAGAAGACTTGGAGCTGGGACGGATCATGTATTTAACCCTTTCCCTCCTGCAGACGCATTTTGACGCAATAGAAGCAGAAGACTTGGAGCTGGGACGGGTCACGTATTTAACCCTTTCCCTCCTGCAGACGCATTTTGACGCAATAGAAGCAGAAGACTTGGAGCTGGGACGGGTCACGTATTTAACCCTTTCCCTCCTGCAGACGCATTTTGACGCAATAGAAGCAGAAGACTTGGAGCTGGGACGGGTCACGTATTTAACCCTTTCCCTCCTGCAGACGCATTTTGACGCAATAGAAGCAGAAGACTTGGAGCTGGGACGGGTCACGTATTTAACCCTTTCCCTCCTGCAGACGCATTTTGACGCAACAGCAGAAGACTTGGAGCTGGGACGGGTCACGTATTTAACCCTTTCCCTCCTGCAGACGCATTTTGACGCAACAGCAGAAGACTTGGAGCTGGGACGGGTCACGTATTTAACCCTTTCCCTCCTGCAGACGCATTTTGACGCAATAGCAGAAGACTTGGAGCTGGGACGGATCATGTATTTAACCCTTTCCCTCCTGCAGACGCATTTTGACGCAATAGCAGAAGACTTGGAGCTGGGACGGATCATGTATTTAACCCTTTCCCTCCTGCAGACGCATTTTGACGCAATAGAAGCAGAAGACTTGGAGCTGGGACGGGTCACGTATTTAACCCTTTCCCTCCTGCAGACGCATTTTGACGCAACAGCAGAAGACTTGGAGCTGGGACGGGTCACGTATTTAACCCTTTCCCTCCTGCAGACGCATTTTGACGCAACAGCAGAAGACTTGGAGCTGGGACGGGTCACGTATTTAACCCTTTCCCTCCTGCAGACGCATTTTGACGCAATAGCAGAAGACTTGGAGCTGGGACGGATCATGTATTTAACCCTTTCCCTCCTGTAGACGCATTTTGACGCAATAGCAGAAGACTTGGAGCTGGGACGGATCATGTATTTAACCCTTTCCCTCCTGCAGACGCATTTTGACGCAATAGAAGCAGAAGACTTGGAGCTGGGACGGGTCACGTATTTAACCCTTTCCCTCCTGCAGACGCATTTTGACGCAATAGAAGCAGAAGACTTGGAGCTGGGACGGGTCACGTATTTAACTCTTTCCCTCCTGCAGACGCATTTTGACGCAATAGCAGAAGACTTGGAGCTGGGACGGATCATGTATTTAACCCTTTCCCTCCTGCAGACGCATTTTGACGCAATAGCAGAAGACTTGGAGCTGGGACGGATCATGTATTTAACCCTTTCCCTCCTGCAGACGCATTTTGACGCAATAGAAGCAGAAGACTTGGAGCTGGGACGGGTCACGTATTTAACCCTTTCCCTCCTGCAGACGCATTTTGACGCAATAGAAGCAGAAGACTTGGAGCTGGGACGGGTCACGTATTTAACCCTTTCCCTCCTGCAGACGCATTTTGACGCAATAGAAGCAGAAGACTTGGAGCTGGGGCGGGTCACGTATTTAACCCTTTCCCTCCTGCAGACGCATTTTGACGCAATAGAAGCAGAAGACTTGGAGCTGGGACGGATCATGTATTTAACCCTTTCCCTCCTGCAGACGCATTTTGACGCAATAGCAGAAGACTTGGAGCTGGGACGGATCATGTATTTAACCCTTTCCCTCCTGCAGACGCATTTTGACGCAATAGCAGAAGACTTGGAGCTGGGACGGATCATGTATTTAACCCTTTCCCTCCTGCAGACGCATTTTGACGCAATAGAAGCAGAAGACTTGGAGCTGGGACGGGTCACGTATTTAACCCTTTCCCTCCTGCAGACGCATTTTGACGCAACAGCAGAAGACTTGGAGCTGGGACGGGTCACGTATTTAACCCTTTCCCTCCTGCAGACGCATTTTGACGCAACAGCAGAAGACTTGGAGCTGGGACGGGTCACGTATTTAACCCTTTCCCTCCTGCAGACGCATTTTGACGCAATAGCAGAAGACTTGGAGCTGGGACGGATCATGTATTTAACCCTTTCCCTCCTGTAGACGCATTTTGACGCAATAGCAGAAGACTTGGAGCTGGGACGGATCATGTATTTAACCCTTTCCCTCCTGCAGACGCATTTTGACGCAATAGAAGCAGAAGACTTGGAGCTGGGACGGGTCACGTATTTAACCCTTTCCCTCCTGCAGACGCATTTTGACGCAATAGAAGCAGAAGACTTGGAGCTGGGACGGGTCACGTATTTAACCCTTTCCCTCCTGCAGACGCATTTTGACGCAATAGCAGAAGACTTGGAGCTGGGACGGATCATGTATTTTACCCTTTCCCTCCTGCAGACGCATTTTGACGCAATAGCAGAAGACTTGGAGCTGGGACGGATCATGTATTTAACCCTTTCCCTCCTGCAGACGCATTTTGACGCAATAGAAGCAGAAGACTTGGAGCTGGGACGGGTCACGTATTTAACCCTTTCCCTCCTGCAGACGCATTTTGACGCAATAGAAGCAGAAGACTTGGAGCTGGGACGGGTCACATATTTAACCCTTTCCCTCCTGCAGACGCATTTTGACGCAATAGAAGCAGAAGACTTGGAGCTGGGGCGGGTCACGTATTTAACCCTTTCCCTCCTGCAGACGCATTTTGACGCAATAGAAGCAGAAGACTTGGAGCTGGGACGGATCATGTATTTAACCCTTTCCCTCCTGCAGACGCATTTTGACGCAATAGCAGAAGACTTGGAGCTGGGACGGATCATGTATTTAACCCTTTCCCTCCTGCAGACACATTTTGACGCAATAGCAGAAGACTTGGAGCTGGGACGGGTCACGTATTTAACCCTTTCCCTCCTGCAGACGCATTTTGACGCAATAGCAGAAGACTTGGAGCTGGGGCGGATCATGTATTTAACCCTTTCCCTCCTGCAGACGCATTTTGACGCAATAACAGAAGACTTGGAGCTGGTACGGATCATGTATTTAACCCTTTCCCTCCTGCAGACGCATTTTGACGCAATAGCAGAAGACGACTTTTGAAAACATTGTGGCCAAAGGTGAAATTGCTCATGATGAGCAATTTCTCCTTTGGCCACAATGTGTTCAACTTTATTTAACAATTAAGCTATCTTTTATGGAGATTTTTCAGGTTTTTGTCACTATGTTTTCAAAGTCGTCTGCTGCAGATTTGTTATATGTGGTAAAGGGTTAAGACATATTAGTCCCAACCAGGGTATCTACATAGTGGTGTGTCATGTCGCTTTCAACACTATTTCAGATTCATTCCGACACCGATTCATCCATCATATACCAACAACGCCGAGCGCCAATGAAATCGCTCAGTTATTATGTACAACCGCGACGTTGGTGAAATGCTCGAGTGGGAGGTCGCGGGTTCGATCCCCTGCCGGGTTATAACGTCGACTTTATAAAATGGTTATAAACATGACGCTCATTGCCTTCAAAATGGAAACAACATAGTTTGTGATCTTTGTAATATCTAAAGAAAGACATAGGGCCGAACTATTGAAAAAAAGAGAGTTTTTATTTTTTATTTCCATTACTCACGAAATGATTACGTCCAGAGCACACCATAATAGGACATATCATCACTCAATGGAACTCGCCCTATTCATAGACATATAAGTAAGTATGATCGTCTGCGTGTACAACAAGAACACAACAACAACAACGAGAAGTTAGAACCCGTAGAAGAAGATTTCACCAACCATGATGCTGAAATCCTTGCCGAGGCCAAGTTGCTACGACAACATAAAGGTCGTTTAGAAGCAAGTATGAGAGGTGACCTTTTAAAGCATAATGACAAAAAGAAGAAATTGCTGATGATGACCAATTTCTCTTCTTACCACAATGTTTTCAACACAACTTAATCTTTTATAGATCTCATTTAATAGATTTGTTACATTTTTTCTAATTTGTCTGCTGCAGATTTGTCGAGAGGGAAAGGGTTAGCTGTTCACGTGATTTGACTTTTTCCGTATGTTGACGCCTCTGCAGCAGACGACTTTTGAAATAAAACGAGTAAATTTCTCCTTTATCTACAATGTTTTCATTGTGTCTGCTGTTGGGAAACTATTGAATTAGCATTATCATATGGCTGATTAATTGAGGCTGTTGTCTAAGGGAAAAAATACTCGTGAGGATAGATGCCAGTCTATTTATATGCGAGTAGTTTTTTTATAATTAAAAAGTAAATTAAAACCATAGTTATTTAATAACACCCACCGCTGCCACCATGTGTAACGTGTACCGGCGTTAAGCCATCGCGGGTCACC
This sequence comes from Serripes groenlandicus, assembly GCA_031761405.1. Classification (NCBI taxonomy): domain Eukaryota; kingdom Metazoa; phylum Mollusca; class Bivalvia; order Cardiida; family Cardiidae; genus Serripes; species Serripes groenlandicus. The sequence continues at coordinate 56,202,404 of JASEVX010000005.1, read as the reverse complement.
CATCCAGGCACAAACGGCGATGAACGTTGCTTAACTTTACACAAAGGTCAACCACTCTACCAACGTCGTTATAAACGCTGGCTTCCACAGCAAGGCTATACCTATACCCCGTTTCCGTTACATTAGGAAAATGGGAATATTTTCATAAATGCGAAGTTGTTGTGCTAAATTTTGCGATTTTCAGAATATATTAAGGGGAAAAAAGGACGAGCAGACAAACGTTTACAATACTTTTGGGAGATCGAGGTCAACACGTTTGGAAACTTTTTGCTATCATATATTTATATCATATATTTAAAAGCGGGTTTCGTGTTTTTCGAATCAAACAGTATTTCTTAAGCCATAAAATGCTGATTCCCGCGCCATCTTGCAGCAACTCTTGTTCTTATATATAGTGTTGATATGAAATATGATATTTGTGAATTGCTCATAATACAAATGTTTACCTGGGCAATTATCAGCATGGAGAGAGATTGATCTTTCTTCTCGGCCTTGGGTCTCTAAAATGTAGTCCAGCATCGAACTCACTGCATTTGGACCATGTGTTTGCTTCCCGTCCTTCCCAATTGTTTCGTTTTCATCTACAAGAAAGTTCATTTGATTAGGCATGCCATCTATCCTAACTCAAAAATCTGGACCTTCCGTAAGGACGCAAAATAAATTGGTCCTAGCTGTCTAGAATAGTGGGGTATTGAAACTGCCTGACTAAAGTCGAAGGTATAATGATTAAACCGTGTTGCTGGATTCTCGTTATGCGCCTCTTTCGCTCGTTTGATGCACTCGTTGTAAATTTGTCTTTTTTTCTGAGCTGTTTCGACATGCAGTCTAAAATGTGAAGTCGCATCGATTTTTTCTTGTTCTTCAACAGCGTTCATAATTATGTTCCTGTGCTTTTCACACGTGGCGCAAACGTCATTTCTAGGAGAAGCAATACAGATGAACGATAAGCAATTGTTCCATATTTCATAAAACGCACTCGGCTTAACAGCACGAACTTGTCCATCATCACAACTTGTGACATAGTTCAAATGAACTTTATATTTCATCGTTTCCGACCCAAGATATGTTCTCTCCAAGAATGGTAAAATGAAGTTCCGACATACTGAACCATTATTCAAACTCGAGACTTGGAACGTTCACCTTGACGGGTCAGCGCGAACATTGTCTGTGAGGGTTGGAATAATGGTTTCAGTAGGTTGGTTGGCCACAGGAATCCCCCACTTTGGACTGTTATCCAGTGCATTGAAAAGTGTGCGACGATGGTAGAAGCAGACATTTTCAGACATCAGATGGGCCATATTTTCACGCAGAAGTGTAAACGTTCTGTAGTCAAACATCAAGAGACTTTACACATTGTGTAACCAGTACATTAACTCAAAGCAATGGAAGTGCTGACGGCATGGGGGCTGCAGGAAAGATGGAGAAGTAGGGAGAATGTGAAAGGAAATAACAATTTCAGCTTATGTTTATGTATTTATTGTTAAGAAGTTGAAAGATCATATCAAAAATAATAAATATTATGAAACTGCCAATTCGAAAACAGGAGGACATTGTTGGCACTATATCGCTGACCTGAGTGCAAGAGCTCATACGTTGGTATACACATTTAAGACATGAAGAATGAATGGAAAATTTGACAGCAGGTTTAGTCAGAATATTTTTAAGTTTCTGCCTTATTATATTGAGAAATATGTCAAAGTTAAATCAATTTCCATCAAGTAGAAATAATTCTCTAAACCATGTACTAGACTGGGAGAAAGTGTTTGATCAATGCAAAACTCGTCAAGAAAATTATTCTAACAAAGATTCAAAATGCATCCTCCAGAGTGTTATCAAGACTTTCCTTCATTCGGCCTTGTGACCTATTTCTTCTTACCTGATATGACCCATATTTGAAAATGAACTAAATATTATCAATAAAAACATTCTGACAAAGTTTCAAGCTACAGAAGCAAAGAATTCGTCCTCCAGAGTATTAACAAGATTTTCCTTCAATTTGGCCTAGTGACCTAGTATTTTACCCGGCATGACCCATATTCGAACTTGGCCTAGATATCATTAAGATAAACATTCTGTCTAAATTTAAAAAAAATGTGGCTTCTACAGTGTTGACAAGAGTTTCCTTCATTTTGGCCTAGTGACCTAGTTTTTGAACAGACATGACTAATTTTCAAACTTGGCCTTCATATCATCAATACAAACATTCTAAAACAGTTTCAAAATGCTCAAGCTGCTGAATCAAAACAATGCGGCCTCTAGTTTGATAACAAGATTTTCCTTCAATTTGTCCCGGCATGACCAATATTCAAACTTGGCATAGAAATCATTAGGGTTAACATTCTGACCTAATTCTGACCAGGCTTGTACAGTGTTAACGAGATTTTCTTTCAATTTGGTCTAGTGACCTAGTTTTTGAACAGACCTGACCAATATTTGAACTTGGCCTACATATCATCAAGAAAAAACGAAGAAATATTCATATTTGAAAATAAATTATATTGTAAAAATGTGATTAGCTGTTGTTGTTCTTTTTCATGTTTTTGGTTTTACCTTTCGATAATGTTCATTGCGAGACAAAGAGATCAAAACTCTTTTCAGGACTTCAAAGAATATTTAGACAGAAGGAGTTATTGCTCAAAACTAGCGATATCTCCTTTACTCACAACATTTTCTACAGTGTACACTAATTAGAATAGGGACTTTCCATACTATTGCCTTGATGTAGTCAATGTCGTCTTGGGTATCGTGGATGTGGAAAAGAGATAAGGTTAATCCAGTGCATATTAAAGAGATGTTCTTTATTTATATCGTAGGGGCTAATGTCTGTTGAAGGGAATAATGTCCGCGTTCAGCAATCCTATGAAGGGGATAATGTCCGCTTTCATCAATTAGGTGAAGGTGATAATGTCCACATACGAAGGGGATAATGTCCGCTTTCATCAATTATGTGAAGGGGATAATGTCCGCGGTCATCAGTTAGGTGAAGGGGGATAATGTCCGCATGAAGGGGCTAATGTCCACCTATGCACTTTTTGACGAAGGGGATAATGTCCGGAGGGCCTAATGTCCGCCCTTTTTTCCATGTTATAGACTCAGACATGTGATCTCTCCCGATATCGGCGGAAGCTCCCGATTTGAAGCCTCATTTACGCTCTCCCCCCGAAAAAGAAATTAATAAAAAAAATAAAGTTACCTAAATTACAACAGATGCTCGTAATTCCGTAAGTTTTACATCATCTAGTGGTGTAAAGTCATTTAAGTTTACTTATGTGTAAATGTATGACCATTTTGAAGAGCGTGTTGGTTGGTTGATTTATACACGACAATACCGCGAAAAAAGCTCGTATCTCCCTACCAAAAATACCAAATCTCCCTTTTTGGCTTCAGGAAAATATCACATGTCTGGACATATGGTCCAGTCTCAAATTAGACCCACTCCTGCTATAGGGCAACTTTAATTAACCCCTTTCCCTCTTGTAGACGCATTTTGTAGTATCATTGAACACTAGTGGCAAGAGAAGACATTGTTCATTATGAGCAATTTCTACTTCTTAGGTCCCGTGGAGGAAAACCTAAGCATGCCGGGCGGGTTTACCCGGACAGACACTTTTCGCCTCCTTTGGAGTTTCTGTTTCAGGAATCATTATTCTATACATATCTCCCCCTGAGACAGAATTTTTCGGTCCGGATTAGCCTGCGCAGGCTGATCTGGGTCTATACATTACGCAGATACCATAATGTTGGTTTTCTCGTGGAACGGCACATATCACAATGTTTCTTGGGTAATTTACTACAGGTATTATCTATCCTGACAACGACGCATCCGTCGTACTGCTGTTGTCCCTGTAATCTCGAGCACCCAGGAGGGAAGCCATGACTACCATCTTGAAATGTCTTTGGCATGAGCCGACCCGTGATCGAACACAGACCTCCCACTCCCAATGCGGACTAGACAGTGCAGACGACTTTGAAAACATATGTCGTGGTATAGTGTTAGCGTCTGGGATTAGGAGCAAAGCGCCGCGGGTTCGATCCCCAATGATTCGCGGCGGTCATGGTGGCGTACAAGGCACATTTCCTAGATAAGTACTGGTTTGTTTACGTAGAATCCCTATAATTCAAACTGAAAATATCGATAAAACAAAAATGTGGAAAATCACATGATGACACTAGGTTTAACACTTCTCCTTTTCCTATAATGTTGTTAATCTCTTCTGCATCTAGATACCGGTATTTTAAATTGGAAAAGCTTCTTATTCGTGCAGTCTAATCTGTGGAGTCTGCATGATTCCCTGTCCATTAATTATGATTTCTTGTTGAAAATACAGCATAAACATGCATTCATAATTTTAACTATGAACGATGGAAATAACCGCTGTGGGAATTCAGTAGGATAGGATTACTGATATACAGGTCTTTGTTTGTTAACCCTTTCTCACATACAGCAAATTTCAGCAGAAATCTTTGAAAATCTTGAGAAAAAACCTCGAAAAACTTGTTCGTTTTGAGCAATCTCTCCTTTTGCCACAATGTTTTAAACAAAAACGTCTATATTATAAAAAAAAAGTCAATATTTGGGAAAGTGTCAAATTCAGAAGACAAGTACGTGAGCATGCAGTTTCGATCCAAGGCCGGGTCATACCAAAGTCTTGACAAAACGAGTAATGGATTGCGTGGTTAGCATAACGACCGACTCGCTTGTGTCAGGATACATGGATATGTAGTACTGGTAACTAACCTACCCAGGACACACCGTAATATAACTGGTGACCAACCTACCCAGGACACACCGAGATATAACTGGTAACTAACCTACCCAGGACACACTGAGATATAACTGGTAACCAACCTATCCAGGACATACCGAGATATAACTGGTGACCAACCTACCAAGGACACATCGTGATATACCTGGTAACCAACCTACCCAGGACACACCGTGATATAACTGGTGACCAACCTACCCAGGACATACCGAGATATAACTGGTAACCAACCTACCCAGGACACACCGAGATATAACTGGTAACCAAACTACCCAGGACATACCGAGATATAACTGGTGACCAACCTACCCAGGACACACCGAGATATAACTGGTAACCAACCTACCCAGATATAACTGGTAACTAAGCTACCTAGGACACACCGTGATATAACTGGTAACTAACCTACCCAGGACACACCGAGATATAACTGGTAACCAGCCTACCCAGGACACACCGAGATATAACTGGTGACCAACCTACCAAGGACACACCGAGATATACCTGGTAACCAACCTACCCAGGACAAACCGTGATATAACTGGTAACTAACCTACCCAGGACACACCGTGATATAACTGGAAACCAACCTACCCAGGACACACCGAGATATAACTGGTAACCAACCTACCCAGGACACACCGAGATATAACTGGTAACCAACATACCCAGGACATACCGAGATATAACTGGTGACTAACCTACCCAGGACACACCGAGATATAACTGGTAACCAACCTACCCAGATATAACTGGTAACTAACCTACCCAGGACACACTGTGATATAACTGGTAACCAACCTACCCAGGACACACCGAGATATAACTGGTAACTAACCTACCCAGGACACACCGTGATATAACTGGTAACTAACCTACCCAGGACACACCGAGATATAACTGGTAACCAGCCTACCCAGGACACACCGAGATATAACTGGTGACCAACCTACCCAGGACACACCGAGATATAACTGATAACTAACCTACCCAGGACACACCGAGATATAACTGGTGATCAACCTACCCAGGACACACCGAAATATAACTGGTAACCAACCTACCCAGGACACATCGAGATATAACTGGTAACCAACCTACCCAGGACACACCGAGATATAACTGGTAACCAACCTACCCAGGACACACCGAGATATAACTGGTAACCAAATTACCAAGGACACATCGTGATATAACTGGTAACTAACCTACAAAATATGGTATAGGTTTCGTTTAGCATGGAAACACCGGTTCTCGAACCTCTTAACATGTATCAGGGCTCATGGGAATACTTATAAATTCATGTCAAAAACCAACAATACTGACGAATAAGTTCAACAATTTAATTGTAATTAAACAAAGCACAGGTTAACATGAAATTGATTACGTAAAATGTGTTTTTGGAAACATATAAACTGTCCTTGAGCTAAAGGTTCGAGAAAAGGGACCTGTACGATACCTTCCCTTGTGTACACTATTCATTCTAATTTTACAAAGTCGACTATTTCATGTATATAATGGTATTCACGTTTTGTAACATTGATATTTTGAGATATGGCCTTCGACCCGATGTCGACTATATGAACGTCGTAGTGTGTAACACTTTGCCACCTGAAGACGCATTTTGAAGCAGAGTAATTTCTCCTTTGGCCACAATGTTTTAAACTTTATTTAACAATTAAGCAACTTTTATGGAGATTTTTCAGGTTTTTGTCCCTTTGCTTTAAAAATCGGCTGCTTACGTTTATATGGAATAGGGTAAAACAAATAATCGTTTTATCACCTTTGAATTGTTATATCAGAATGCATTGAAATGTTACATCTCCTTTAAATGCAAGCGGTCACATGCAGTTTGTCATTTGATTTCAATAAGAGACGATGGCAACACGTACTAATTATGGGAGGTGTGCTGGCGATTTGTACCGGGTGCAGGTTGACCAGGGTTCTAGTTCCGACGAGGATGAGGAAGTCGCTGACCAGGCAGCGTTAGACCAGCTCGAGGATGATTACGAAACCGAGATGGAAAGTAAGTAAAATCACTTGTAACAATAAATGTTTGTTTCCCAACCGTCTTACATGTTCAGCCTTCTATTTTTTCTTGGTAGTGATTGAGAAATGAAATGTGACATATTTGAATTATATATGACTATTAGTTATAATAAACTTGTGTCATATTAAGTCTATAAGCTGCTGAGTGTCTGTCGCGAAGTTGATATCAAGTTAAATGTTATGTATGCGTGTCTGTATATAGTTATATATGTATGTATGGGGATATGTATGTGCATGTAAGTATATGGGTATGCATTTGTATACATGTATGTATGTGTATTTTGTATGTGGGTGCGTGTGTGTATGAATGAGTATAGATGTATATATAAGTTGAAGGCCTTGTTCTTGTTCTTTTATGTATGCTAGATAAGATTATTTTCTTTTTCATCAAAATACATCTTAATATGTAACCTTCATTAAATAAAGATATTATTATAATTATTATTATTATTATTATTATTATGACACAGAAGTGGAGAGCAGCGACGAAGATCAGAACGCTTGAAATAGATAAAATACAAATCAAACAATTTTGTTTTTGTTTCAGTCGACAGACAGATATTGACCAAGTACAAGAGAAAGATGAAGGCAGCGCCGAGGAAAAAGGCTAAGAAGGAAAGAACAGTGAGTATTCTCAATGAACAATATATTAAATGTACAGCATAACAGGTCCGCGTTGCAGGAATATGTTACTTTACCGAGGCAGGGTTCGAAAGCATGACCCCTTTAAATAATCCCGAGTTATCCGTATTTCGAGTTGTGTGTGTGTGTGTGTGTGTGTGTGTGTGTGTGTGTGTGTGTGTGTGTGTGGAGGAAATACTTTTCCTACGATGTTTTATTATCGGTCTTATAGCAACAATAGTATTTGTTTACATTTTTCAGAAATGCAAACGAATGGAGTGCCCGCACCCAGACTGCTTGGCAGAGATCACGGACGTGGGTAAACATTTAAGACAAGTGCATGCTGGATGGACCCCGGCTAGAAGTGGTTCCTAAGAGTGGGCCCAGAAGACGGTGCCGGGTGGCGGGTTGCTATGCCTCGTCGTTCCGAAAATTCGTAATGAACTTTTAATTGTTAAATATGTGTTTTCAAACCCTCGGACAAGAAGATTTTTAAAGTTTCAGACATTTTGCCCACTTTCTGATGCTGCAGACATGTATTTTAAATATTCTTAATAAACTTTAAGTTGTTAATTATGTGCTTTCTCAATTTATGCCAGTCTATTCGTTCCAAACCGTAAAGGTCGTATAGTTACCCGGAGAGTAAAGTTAGGGTCTCTAGCCTTATATCTACATGGTCCCCTCCCCCCCCCCCCCCCCCCCCACCCCCCTCCACCCCCCCCCCCCCACCCCCCCCCCCCCCCCCCCCCCCCCCCCGGATTTGTCACGTGGAGTGGTTTGTTTGCATGGTGCTTGACGCCGCTTTCAACAATAGTTCAGTTATATCTATCGGTCCATTTATCCTGACACCAGCGAGTAAGTCGTAATGCTAATCCCACAACGCTGATCGTCAAAGAAAGAAAGGCATTACTACTATTGATATTACCTAAACATTCAGGTCGTAAAGAAACATCCGGAAAATGAAAACAGATATCCCTTATTGTCGGGCTTTTCCGGCTGTCTGTTGGGATTCACTTCGCTAGATATCCCTTATTGTTGCTTTTTCGGCGGTCCGTCTGTCTGTCTGTCTGTCTGTCTGTCTGTCTGTCTGTCTGTCCGTCTGTCTGTTTGTCTGTCTGTCAGAGGCCAAAGCTGTTTTGCCTTATATGGCTATAATTATTTAATTTTTGCCTAATACAGAGGAGCGATGCTGGCCCTTTTGGTCCACTTATTCCAATTCTATTCAATTAGTATTGTTTCATTTGAAGTGATTTTCCATAGTTTTGCCAAGAGGTTTTCAAAGTCGTCGCTGTGGTCGTGTGGTTAGCGTCGGGGATTTCGAGACCGTGTGTCCAGGGTTCGATACCCCAGTCGCGGCATAACGGTCATGGTGGAGTGCTCTTGGGCAAGGCACATTTGCTAGCCTAGTACTGGTTTGTTTAACCAGGGATCATGAATAAGTGAACTGTCGCCGTAATATAACTGAAATAATATCGAAAACGGCGTAAAACCCCAATAAATAAATAATTCAAAGTCGTCTATACCTCTTTACCTCTATTCCCCTGGGACGGAATGTTTCGGCCCGGAGGAGCCTGTGCGGACTGCGCAGGCTGATCTGGGTCGATACATTACGCAGAGACCATAATGTTGGTTTTCTCACAATGCACATATCACAATGTTTCTTGGGTCAATTACCAGTATTACCGGTCGTATTGCTGCTTTCCCTGTTATCCTGAAATCGATACATCCGTCGTATTGCTGCTGTCCCTGTAATCCTGACATCGATGCATCTGCTATCCCTGTAATATTGACATCGATGCATCCGTCGTATTGCTGCTGTCCCTGTAATCCTGACATCGATGCATCCGTCGTTTTGCTGCTGTCCCTGTAATCCTGACATCGACGCATCCGTCGTATTGCTGCTGTCCCTGTAATCCTGACATCGATACATCCGTCGTATTGCTGCTATCCCTGTAATCTTGACATTGATGCATCCGTCGTATTGCTGCTGTCCCTGTAATTCTGACATCGATGCATCTGCTGTCCCTCTAATCTTGACATCGATGCGTCCGTCGTATTGCTGCTGTCCCTGTAATCATGACATCGATGCATCCGGCGTATTGCTGCTCTCCCTGTAATCCTGACATCGATGCATCCGTCGTATTGCTGCTGTCCCTGTAATCCCGACATCGATGCATCCGTCGTATTGCTGCTGTCCCTGTAATCCCTACATCGATACATCCGTCGTTTTGCTACTGTCCCTGTAATCCCGACATCGATACATCTGTCGTATTGCTGCTGTCTCTGTAATCCTGACATCGATGCATTCGTCGTATTGCTGCTGTCCCTTTAATCCCGACATCGATGCATCCGTCGTATTGCTGCTGTCCCTGTAATCCCGACATCGATACATCCGTCGTTTTGCTACTGTCCCTGTAATCCCGACATCGATACATCTGTCGTATTGCTGCTGTCTCTGTAATCCTGACATCGATGCATCCGTCGTATTGCTGCTATCCCTGTAATATTGACATCGATACATCCGTCGTATTGCTGCTGTCCCTGTAATCCTGACATCGATACATCCCTCGTATTGCTGCTGTCCCTGTAATCCTGACATCGATACATCCCTCGTATTGCTGCTGTCCCTGTAATCCTGACATCGATGCATCCGTCGTATTGCTGCTGTCCCTGTAATCCTGACATCGATGCATCCGTCGTATTGCTGCTATCCCTGTAATCTTGACATCGATGCATCCGTCGTATTGCTGCTATCCCTGTAATTCCGAGCGCCCAGGAGGGAAGCCATGACTACCATCTTGAAATATCTTTGGCATGTGCCGACCGGTGATCGAACACAGACCTCCCACTCCCAATGCGGACGATCTACAAATACATTCCTTGACACATCTGCCGAGTGGTTAGTGTCGGGGATTAGGAACCGGGCGTCGCGGGTTCGATCCCCGTTCACGGCGGTTATGGTGCCGTGCAAGGCACATTTTCTAGATTAGTACTGGTTTGTTTACCAAGGGATCATGAATAAATATATGGAAAATTAAAGGATAATTGTAATTGAACCGAGTTTAAAACATGGTCACTAATGTTAACACTTCCCCTTTTGCCATAATGTTTTTAAATGGCTTCTGCGTCTAAATGCCAGTATTGTATGTTGGACAAGTTTAAAGACAATGTAGATCTAATCCAGTATGCTTTTTCGTGCAGTCTAATCTGTGGAGTCTGCATGATTCCCTGTCCATTTATTGTTATTTCTTGTTGAAAAATACTACATATGAAATATGAATTCATAAGCTTAACTATGAATGATGGTAATAACCGTTGTGGGAATTCAGTAGGGTAGGGTAACTTATATAGAACAGAACAGAACAGTGTTTATTTTCTTTTGACTTATACATAGCACATCGTCATACAATCACATACAAAGTACAAAATATACATTACATCACATGAAAACATGAACACGAGCGGAATAGAAATACAAAAATAAAAAAATAAAAGAAAAAGAGAAAAAAAAAAAAAAAAAAAACGAAAGGAGAAAGAAAAAAAAAGAGAGTTTACTACAAGATTTAGAGGACAAACAATTCACATTACTTTTTAAAGAGAAGAGAAGAAAATAAAATAATGGCAAATATTGTTCAGTGTGAAATCAAATTAAGGCAATGTTAACGATCTTTGTTTTAAGGCTTCTTTTATAAACTTAGCTACGTTGCATAATGTTACTTTGTTTTTACATTTGAGCAAATCAAGAAATTTGAACGTTGACGGCTTTTTATAATAGTGTTTAGGGATATATTGTCTACGTAAATCGTTAAAAGTTGAGCATACACATATACAATGAAAGCAGTCCTCAATGTCATTAGAATTACAACACATCCCTCCCATACCTTCCCGTTGAAATATGCAAAGGTAAAATGTTTAATCTAAGTCTTGTGATATATGGGCGTAGAGACAAGATCAAGATATTCTTCGTATTCAAACTTCAATTTAAAATTGTTATACACATCTAAAGAAGGACTTTGTAGTACACTACCAGACACTTCCTGGATAAAAACGTCAATGACACGTACTTTGAATATGTAAGGGAAATATTTTAAATTCAATATGGATATGCTCTGTCAAATACATCCGCAAAACGATATGAACATAACAACGTTTTCACATTATATACCCAGCTGATTTTACCCTTATTACATTCTGCAACTCCATTTTCGTAAACTTTACCTAGTCAGATGTTTTTGGTAGATAATAATTTACACCAATACTTAATTATTTTGACATAACGCATTATATAGAGGTAGTTGAAATCTATTTCCCACTTACAGCAAATTTCAGCAGACAACTGTGAAAACATATTGGCAAAAATCCGGAAAATTTCTATAAATGAAGGTATAATTACGGAAAAAAGTCAAAAACAGTGTGGCAAATGGAGAAATTGCTCGTGTGTTAAACGTGTGTTGCAAAGGCGTCAGAAAGCGTCTATATGTGGGAAAGGGTTAAATAGGAAGTAGAGAGCGGTGCGAGAGCTCGCAGGTTCGATCCCTGGTCGGGTCGAAGTAATGGCTTTCTCCGTATTGGATTGCGGGGTTAGCATTACGACCGTCTCGCATGGATATGTAGTACTGGTAACCGACCTACCCAGGAAACAACGCGATATAACTGAACTATTGTTGAAAGCGTTGCCATTGCCATCTGGTTCAATGCTATATTAAAAGTTTTCCACATTGAAATTAACCCTTTTGAAAAATTGTGTTAACCCTTTCCCTCATATAGACGCTTACTGACGCCTCTGCAGCAGACGGCTTTTTGAAAACATAGTTAAAAAAGAAGAAATTGCTCAAAACTAGCAATTTCTCGTTTTGACTCAATGTTTTCCACTTTTAATCATAGGTTATCCATTCAATTATAGAGATATTCTATTTTTTCACAATATATGTTCAAAGTCGTCTGCTGCAGAATTGTAGTATGGGAGAAAGAGTTAACACACTTTAAAACATCTCCTACAGCCAATGTGACCATAATTTTGCAAAATCTATTCAATAGTATTCATAATTTACAGTTTACCAGACATGGTTTTTATAATGTTCTCAGGTGAATCAATAATTGTAACGGTTCCAAAAAAAAATATATATACAGAGTTGAATAAAAGGCTGGGGCGTTTTTTGAGGGAGCTTGGGTGAGTTTGTTTGGAAATGTTGACCCGTAATCCTGACCTCCCATTTTTGCTGACAGGTTTGACCAGAGAAGACGAGGATCGTACGTTTAGTCCGGTGATAGGTTCAGACAACATGTTACCATATAATCCAGACAGAGCTAGAGGTAGGTATAAAGCATGACAATCTTTTGGAATTAACCCTTTCCCACATACCCAATTCTGTAGTAACACCGTTGAAAACATCTAGTCATTTCTTTGGGAAACTCTCTATAAATGAATGATTAACTATTGAATATAGTAGAAAACTTAGTGACAAATGGAGAAATTGCTGATTATGAGAATTTTTTCCTTTTGCCTCAAAGTTTTCAAAATTCGTCTGGGGCGGATACATCTCCTTTTGTTACATGTTTTTCTTTAGTCGTCTGCTTAGAGGCATCTGAAAGTGTATGTATGTGGGAAAGGGTTAAACATGCTCAGATGACTGACCATTTCAATAGGTATGACACTATAATAAATGAACACATTTACTCTCTTTCCCACATACAACAGACTTTGAAAACATATAGGAAAATATATTACAACATCTTTGTAAATAAAACTATTATTGACGATAAGGTTGAAAACATTTTATCAAAAGGAGAAATTTCTCAGTTCAATGCTCATTTCTTCTTTTGCCACAATGTTTTTGAAAAGCTATCTGCTGTAGAAGCGTCAAAATGCGTCTACAAGTGCGAATGGGTTAGCTTAAGTGTGATAAACATGAATACATGACCGGTGCTGCAAGAAAATCAACCTCAAGTTCAGTCTATTCCGGTTCTGCACTCTTTTCTCTCCATTTACAAGTTGTGTATAATCCGTATCAGTTAGCTTGATTGAATATGCAGACTGGGTCTTTCACCCTCTCCAACCTGCATGATGACTTAACCCTTTCTAACTTGCAGACACATTCCGACGCATTTGCAGCAGACGACTTTTGAAAACACTGTGGCAAAAGGAGAAATTACTCATGATGAGCAATTTCCCCTTTTTTCCACACTGTTTTCAACTCTCATTTAATGATTAAACTCTCATTTATGGAGATATTCTACATTTTTGCCAATACGTTTTCAAAGTTGTCAGCTGCAGAATTGTCGTATGTGGGAATGGGTTAAGAAAACATTGTTGCAAAAGGAGAAATTGCTCCTTATGAGCAATGTCTCCTTTTGCCAAAATGTTTCCAAAAGTTGTCTGCTGCAGAGGCGTCAGAAAGCGTCTGTATATGGGAATTGGTTATAATAATCTGCAGATACCTAAATAAGGAGTAAAAGGACCGTGCCCTATAATACCTTTCTTATTTATCAATACAATCCTATATTGTAGATACTCAAAAATATTGTCATACTTGGACCTGTTAGATTCTGTTGGGTACAGTTTTTGTACTCACTTGGTGAACAAAAGCCTTGGATCATCCTCTATATATGCTAACTATAGAAAGTTTAAACCTAGTATTTAACCCTTTCCCACATGAAGACACTTTCTAACGACTTTGCAGCAGACAAATATCGAACAAATTGTGACAAAAGAAGAAATTGCTCAACATGAGCAATTTTCTCAATTTGCACAAGTTTTCAACTTTATTCAATGAACAAACTTACATTCGATATTAATTTTCCATGTTTTAGACTTAATCTTTTCAAATTCGTCTGCTGCAATTTTGTTGTATTTGGTAAAGGGTTTACCTATTTGAAGGAACGTTACAAGGCTTCAACATACAAGTAAGTAATTATTTACAACCATTTTAGCAAATGACTCAGTTAGTCTTAAATAATATTAAAATATGGTAAGAAATAAAATACAGTACTAAAACACCTTTCTAGTATTTCTACAGTTCAAAAGCACAGTGCTTGATTAGGGTGACTGTATTCAAAGTTAAAAAGGATCAAAATATTATTAATATAAAACAAATAAAAAAATATATTTATATTCAGGAGATATTTGTCTTGAAAACTTGATAAGTGCCTTTTTAAATTTTTGCAAAATAAAATTGTTATTGAGTAAAAACTAAAAAGTTGCTCTATAATCCCATGTAATTTAAGTTATCGATTTTTGATAGTCGCTGATTCTCATAGTTGGATATGAAGGAAGACACATAAAGGGTTGGTATTAAAAAGAAATAGATATTTTCACATTCTATACGCATTTTGACGCAATAGCAGCAGACGACTTTTGAAAAACGTTGTGGCCAAACGTGAAATGCTCAGGACACACCTAGATATAACTGGTAACCAACCTACCCAGAACACACCGAGATATAACTGGTAACCAACCTACCCAGGACACACCGAGATATAACTGGTAACCAACCTACCCAGGACACATCGAGATATAACTGGATCTGTAGTACTGGTAGCCAACCTACCCAGGACACACCAAGATATAACTCGTAACCAGCCTACCCAGGACACACCGAGATATAACTGGTAACCAACCTACCCAGGACACACCGAGATATAACTGGTAACCAACCTACCAAGGACACACCGATATATAACTGGTAACCAACCTACCCAGGACACACCGAGATATAACTGGTAACCAACCTACCCAGGACACACCGAGATATAACTGGTAACCAATCTACCCAGGACACACCGAGATATAACTGGTAACCAACCTACCCAGGACACACCGTGATATAACTGGTAACCAACCTACCCAGGACACACCGAGATATAACTGGTAACCAGCCTACCCAGGACACACCGAGATATAACTGGTAACCAACCTACCAAGGACACACCGTGATATAACTGGTAACCAACCTATCCAGGACACACCGACATATAACTGGTAACCAACCTACCCAGGACACACCGAGATATAACTGGTAACCAACCTACCCAGGACACACCGATATATAACTGATAACCAACCTACCCAGGACACACCGAGATATAACTGGTAACCAACCTACCAAGGACACACCGAGATATAACTGAACTAGTGTTGAAAGCGGCAACCATGCAAACAAACCTACTTGGAGTAAAGAACTTTCTCTTTTTTTCACATATTTACATCAGCGTGAATGGGGATGACAAAGGTGTTTTCAAAATATGGTATAGGTTTCGTTTACCTCCCCTTGTGTACACTATTCATTCTAATTTTACAAAGTCGACTTTTCCATGGTAATAATTGGATCACTCCATTTTTCGTCTAACAGGAAATTTAATGTCTAATTTTAAGCAATGCAGATTTCAGGAGTGACTGATTCGTTTTCCTCCCCTTGTGAACACTATTTTGTATAACTCTTTCCCACTTGAAGACGCATTTTGAAGCAATAGCAGCAGACGACTTTTGAATACAATGTGGCCAAAGGTGAAATTGCTCATGATGAGTTATTTCCTCTTTTGCCACCGTGTTTTTAACTTTATTTAACAATGAATCTTTTATGGAGATTTTTCAGGTTTTTGTCACTTTGTTTTCAAAGTCGTCTGCTGCAGATTTTGTTTATATGGTAAAAAGCAACAACATTAATAACAATTTCAATAAATTAGATTTTTGTTAAATAACAATATAAAAATGCCCTTTAAAGGCAAGAGGTCAAAAGGGTCTGTATGTGGGAGTAGTAGACCGTGGGTATAATTGCTTATCATATCTCAACTTACTTGATTGCAATTGCGATACCCGATTGAGGTTATCAATTTACAATTATGAAATAATTCATTTCCCTCATTGGATTACGACCGACTCGCTTGTGTGTAGCCAACCTACCCAGGAAACACCGAGATATAACCAGATACATATAAATGTTTATATGTCTCTGATATAACTGAACTATTGTTGAAAGCGGCATAAAAACCATACAAACAAACCTGCTGGGAGTAAAGAAGTCATATTAACATCAGGGTGAATGGGAATAACAAACACTTTCCCACCTGAAGACGCATTTTGACGCAATAGCAGCAGACTTTTGAAAACATTGTGATCGGTGAAATTGCTCATGATGAGTAATTTCTCCTTTGGCCACAATGTTTTCAACTTTATTTAACAATTTAGCTATATTTTTTGGAGATTTTTCAGGTTTTTGTCACTTCGTTTTCAAAGTCGTATGCTGCATATTTTGTTTATATGGAAAAAGGGGGGTAAACAAAGTTAACAATTGCACCACATTTGATAAACGTTACAAATAACTTTGTATTGGAAATTTCAGAATACCCTTTAAATAGGGTGCGGTCGCAGGTCCAATTCCTGGTCGAGTCATACCAAAGTCTTCACACATCAAAATAATGGATTTACCTAATTGGATTGCGAGGTTAGTTAGCATTACGGCCATCTCGCTTGTGTCAGGATACATGTATCCGTAGTACTGGTAACCAACCTACCCAGGAAACACCGAGTTATAACCAGAGACATATAAGCGGCATAAAAACCATGCAAACAAACCTGCTGGGAGTAAAGAACTTTCTTTTTTCCCCACAAACATGTATTTACATCAGGGTGAATGTTTTTAACAAACGTGTTTTCAGAAAAGGGTAGCTTTTGTTTACCTGGTAAGACCTTGTGAACTTATGTTTTGTATAACCCTCTTCCTCCTGAAGACGCATTTTGACGCAATAGCAGCAGACGTTTGAAACCATTGTGATCGGTGAAATTGTTCATGATGAGTAACGTGCAATTTCTCCTTTTGCCACAATGTTTTCCACTTTTATTCATAGGTTATCCATTCAATTATGGATAATTTCTATGTTTTGACAAAATACGTTCAAAGTCGTCTGCTGCAGAATTGTAGTATGAGGGAAAGGGTTAAATGCAAGAGTCACATGCATTTTGTCATTTGATTTTCATTAAGAGACAATGGCAACACGTAATTATTATGGGAGGTTTGCTGGCGATTTGTACCGGGTGCAGGTCGACCAGAGTTCTAGTTCCGACGACGAGGAGGAGGAAGTCGCTAACCAGGCAACGTTAGACCAGGTCGAGGATGATTACGAGACCGAGATGAAATGTGAGCAGGACGAAATGCGAAAGAAAAGTAAGTTAAAACACATGTAAAAATAAATGTTTTTTGTTTCCCAACCGTCTTAAATGTTCAGCCTTCTATTTTTTCTTGGTAGTGATTGAGTATTTGAATAATATATGACTATTAGTTATAATAAACTTGTGTCATATTAAGTCTATAAGCTGCTGAGTGTCTGTCGCGAAGTTGATAACAAGTTAAATATTATGTATGCGTGTCTGTATATAGTTATATATGTATGTACAAGAGAAAGTTGATGCAAGGCATCAATGTCGCCGGAAAAGACTGCATTGATTTATTTATGTATTCTTGACTTTCCTTAGTCTATTCAAACATTTGCTTATAAATTTTATATTCATACCTATACATTAGGGTATCTATAAAAAATTAACGAAATGTGTACACATTTATCTTGGCTTAAATTTAATTTTGCTGTTGTTACTTATTTAAATAATAGTATTCATTCATATAATTTCAATGTTTGTCAATCTTATTCGAATCACAAGGTAAATATCCTGGTATTGCTTTAAAGGGAGGTAATTTGAAGAAAACAAAAGTCTTCAAAAGGAGAAATATATCAGCATTACCGTCTACAGTTTAAATTGTTCTATTGTTTGTGGATTTAAAAATGTTCTTTTTTTCTTATTTCTACATGTACAACGAAATATTGCGGCTTCTCTTGACGCTTTGCGTCAAACATTCGTCTTGTACTTGTCTAAAATAAAATAATATCACTCGCTTTTTCATATCGAAATGCGCATGCGCGAAAATCGATGTTAAAGGTCACGAAACTACACAACAGAATAGGGTCTATATTTAGCTTAGAAACAGTTCCTACTTTAGATATTCATGGATTAACATTATTAAATGAATTCTACACAAATCAAGACATCTCTTTGAACATGAAAACAACATTTAGTAAGTTAAAATTGCTATTAAAAGGAGAATCCGAAATTGACCTCAATGATGACACATAAGAGTCTGCATTAGGGGGTGTTGGTTCACGTCTTGAAGGGACCACTTTTGTCTTCGTAAATAAGACAAAAAACTTAAATGCGAGTGAAATAAAAAAAAATGCAAACATTAAAAAATCGGAATATTTATTTCATTTTAGATGTGTCATTTATTAGTGTTCGTAAACAACCACAATTGTAATATGTTCAAATCATCTAGATTTGTTTCTTTCTAATAATAAGCCGCCCTCCCATGTGATTTCCGAAAACCTATTAAAAATAGAAGTCGCGGGCTTCTGCCCGGCGACTAATGAGGATATGTATGTGCATGTAAGTATATGGGTATGTATTTGTATCCATGTATGTATGTGTATTTTGTATGTGTGTGTATGTGCGTGTGCGTGTGTGTATGAATGAGTGTATATGTATATATAAGTTGAAGGCCATATGCTATATAATATTTCTTTTTCATCAAAATACATCTTAACATGTTATCTTCATTAAATAAAGATATTATTATTATTATTATTATTATGACACAGAAGTGGAAAGCAGAGACGAGGATCAGAACGCTTGAAATAGATAAAAATTAAAATCAAACAATTTTGTTTTTGTTTCAGTCGACAGACAGATATGGACCAAGTACAATAGAAAGATGAAGGCAGCGCCGAAGAAAAAGGCTAAGAAGGAAAACACAGTGAGTATTCTCAATGAACATATTAAATGTACAGCATAATAGGTCCGCGTTGCAGGTATATGTTACTTTACCGAGGCAGGGTTCGAACGCATGACCTCTTTAAATAATCCCGAGTTATCCGTATTTCGAGTTTTGTGTGTGTGTGGAGGAAATACTTTTCCCACGATGTTTTCTTATAGGTCTTATAGCAACAATAGTATTTGTTTACATTTTTTCAGAAACGCAAACGAATAGAGTGCCCCGCACCCAGACTGCTTGGCAGAGATCACGGACGTGGGTAAACATTTAAGACAGGTGCATGCTGAATGGACCCCGGCAAGAAGTGGTTCCTAAGAGTGGGCCCAGGAGACGGTGCCGGGTGGCGGGTTGCTTTGCCTCGTCGTTCCGAAAATTCGTAATAAACTTTTAATTGTTAAATATGTGTTTTCAAACCCTCGGACAAAGAAGATTATTAAAGTTTCAGAAATTTTGCCCACTTTCTGATGCTGCAGACATGTATTTTAAATATTCTTAATAAACTTTTAGTTGTTAATTATGTGTTTTCTCGATTTATGCCAGGTCTATTCGTTCCAAACCTTGATGTCGTAAAGAAACATCCGGAGAGTAAAGTTAGGGTCTCTAGCATTATATCTACATGGTCCCCCCCCCCACCCCCCCCCCCCCCCCCCCCCCGGATTTGTCACGTGGAGTGGTTGGTTTGCATGGTGCTGGACGCCGCTTTCAACAATAGTTCAGTTATATCTATCGGTCCATTTATCCTGACACCAGCGAGTAAGTCGTAATGCTAATCCCACAACGCTGATCGTCAAAGAGAGAAAGGCATTACTACTATTGATATTACCTAAACGTTCAGGTCGTAAAGAAACATCCGGAGAGTAAAGTTAGGGTCTCTAGCCTTATATCTACATGGTTTATTCCCCCGGATTAGTCACGTGGAGTGGTTGGTTTGCATGGTGCTTGACGCCGCTTTCAACAATAGTTCAGTTATATCTATCGGTCCATTTATCCTGACACCAGCGAGTAAGTCGTAATGCTAATCCCACAACGCTGATCGTCAAAGAAAGAAAGGCATTACTACTATTGATATTACCTAAACATTCAGGTCGTAAAGAAACATCCGGAAAATGAAAACAGATATCCCTTATTGTCGGGCTTTTCCGGCTGTCTGTTGGGATTCACTTCGCTAGATATCCCTTATTGTCTGGCTTTTCCGGCGGTCCGCCTGTCTGTCTCTCTGTCTGTCTGTATGTCTGTCTGTCTGTCTGTCAGAGGCCAGAGCTGTTTTGCCTTATATGGCTATAATTATTTAATTTTTGCCTAATACAGAGGAGCGATGCTGGCCCTTATGGTCCTCTTATTCCAATTCTATTCAATTAGTATTCTCTCATTTGAAGTGATTTTCCATAGTTTTGCAAAGAGGTTTTCAAAGTCGTCGCTGTGGTCGAGTGGTTAGCGTCGGAGATTTCGAGACCGTGTGTCCCGGGTTCGATCCCCAGTCTCGGCATAACGGTCATGGTGGAGTGCCCTTGGGCAAGGAATAATGTCTAGCCTAGTACTGGTTTGTTTACCCAGGGATCATGAATAAGTGAACTGTCGCCGTAATATAACTGAAATAATGTTGAAAACGGGGTAAAACCCCAATAAATATAAATAATAGTCGTCTATACCTCAATACCTCTACTCCCTTTCGGCCCGGAGGAGCCTGTGCGGACCAAGGAGGGAAGCCATGACTTCCATCTTGAAATGTCTTTGGCATGTGACGACCGGTGATCGAACACAAACCTCCCACTCCCAATGCGGACGCTCATCAACTATACCTTGACACATCTGCCGAGTGGTTAGCGTCGGTGATTAGGAACCGGGCGTCGCGGGTTCGATCCCCATTCGCGGCGGTCATGGTGCCGTGCAAGGCACATTTCCTAGATTAGTACTGGTTTGTTTACCAAGGGATCATGAATATATAACTGAAGTAATGTTGAAAACGGCGAAAAACCCAACAATACTAATTGAAAACAATTATGAAAAAAGATATGGAAAATTAAAGGATAATCATAATTGAAACGAGTTTAACCCTATCATTCTGCAGCAGACTACCTTGAACATATTTTGTCAAAAAATGGAAAATCTCAATCATTAACCCTTTCCCACATACGACAATTCTGCAGCAGAGGACATTGACCACATTTTGTCAAAAAATGTAAAATCTCTGTTTCAGGAATCATTATTCTATACATCTCTCCCACTGAGACGGAATGTTTCGGTCCGGATTAGCCTGCGCAGGCTGATCTGCATCGATACATTACGCGACCATAATGTTTTTTTGTTCGTGGAACGCAGACACATATCACAATGTTTCTTGGGTAATTTAATACCGGTATTATCTATCCTGACATCGATGCATCCGTCGTATTGCTATCCATGTATTCCAGAGCACCCAGGAGGGAAGCCATGACTTCCATCTTGAAATGTCTTTGGCATGTGCCGACCGGTGATCGAACACAGACCTCCCACTCCCAATGCGGACGCTCTACAACTATACCATGACACATCTGCCGAGTGGTTAGCGTCGGGGATTAGGAACCCGGCGTATCAGATTCAATTATAGAGATTTTCTATTTTTTGACAAAATAAGTTAAAAGTCGTCTGCAACAGAATTGTCGTATGACAATATTAATAAAAGGCTTTATTTATAGAGAACACTCATTATTGAATTACTATATTCCGGAAAAACGATATGAAAAATTCTATATTCTGTAAACACATTTGTCATACCCCTTCACGCTGATGTCTTTACTTCCAGTAGGTTTGTTTGCATGGTTTTTATGCCGCTTTCAACAATAATTCAGTTATATCACGTTGTGTCCTGGGTAGGTTGGTTACCAGTTATATCACGGTGTTTCTTGGGTAGGTTGGTTACCAGTTATATCACGGTGTTTCTTGGGTAGGTTGGTTACCAGTTATATATTGGTGTTTCCTGGGTAGGTTGGTTACCAGTTATATCACGGTGTTTCTTGGGTAGGTTGGTTACCAGTTATATCACAGTGTTTCTTGGGTAGGTTGGTTACCAGTTATATCACGGTGTTTCTTGGGTAGGTTGGTTACCAGTTATATCACGGTGTTTCTTTGGTAGGTTGGTTACCAGTTATATCACGGTGTTTCTTGGGTAGGTTGGTTACCAGTTATATCACGGTGTTTCTTGGGTACGTTGGTTACCAGTTATATCACGGTGTTTCTTGGGTAGGTTGGTTACCAGTTAAATCACGTTGTTTCTTGGGTAGGTTGGTTACCAGTTATATCACGGAGTTTCTTGGGTAGGTTGGTTACCAGTTATATCACGTTATTTCCTGGGTAGGTTGGTTACCAGTTATATCACGGTGTGTCCTGGGTAGGTTGGTTACCAGTTATATCACGTTGTTTCCTGGGTAGGTTGGTTACCAGTTATATCACGGAGTTTCTTGGGGAGGTTGATTACCTTTTATATCACGTTGTTTCCTGGGTACGTTGGTTACCAGTTATATCACGGTGTGTCCTGGGTAGGTTGGTTTCCAGTTATATCACGGTGTGTCCTGGGTAGGTTGGTTTCCAGTACTACAGATCCAGGTATCCTGACACAAGCGAGACGGTCGTTATGCGAACCCCGCAATCTATGAGGGAAAACATCGTCGAAAACATACGCTGCGCATGCACCTATGACCGATTTTGTCTTTTAATTTAACCCTTTGCCAAATATTGACCCTTTCTTTTACTATGTAGGCGTTTTTGTTTAAAACATTGTGGCAAAAGGAGAAATTGCTCTAAACGAGCAATTTCTCCATTTGCCACAATGTTTTCAACTATTTTCCGTAATTACACCTTCATTTATAGAAGTTGTCCGGGTTTTTGTCAAAATATGTTTTCAAAGTTGTCTGCTGCAATTTGCTTTACGTGGGAAAAGATATCAACTACCTGTATATCAGTTACCCTATCCTACTGAATTCCTACAGCGGTTATTACCATCGTTCATTGTTAAGATTATGAACTCATATTTATGCAGTATTTTTCAACAAGAAATAATAATTAATGGACATGGAACCAAGCAGACTCCAAAGATTAGACTGCACGAATAAGCAGTCTTGTTTAGATCTACATTGTATTTAAACTTTTTCAACATAAACTACCGGTATTTAGATGCAGAAGAGATTAACAACTTTTAACAGCAGGCTAACCCGAACCGAAACATTTCATCTCAGGGGGAGATATGTATAGAATAATGATTCCTGAAGCAGAAACTCCAAAGGAGGCGAAAAGTGTCTGTCCGGGTAAGCCCTCTCGGCATGCTTAGGTTTTCCTCCACGGAGAAATTGCTCCTAATGAACAATGTTTTCTCTTGCCACTAGTGTTCAATATCTGTCTGGCGCAGATACTACAAAATGCGTCTACAAGAGGGAAAGGGGTAAATTAAAGTTGCCCTATAGCAGGAGTGGGTCTAATTTGAGACTGGACCATATGTCCAGACATGTGAAATTTTCCTGAAGCCAAAAAGGGAGATTTGGTATTTTTGGTAGGGAGATAGGGAGCTTTTTTCGCGGTATTGTCGTGTATAAATCAACCAACCAACACGCTCTTCAAAATGGTCATACATTTACACATAAGTAAACTTAAATGACTTAAACCTTTACCCATAAAGTCGATATCGCTTTACACCACTAGATGATGTAAAACTTACGGAATTACGAGCATCTATTATATTTAGGTAACTTTATTTTTTTTTTTTTCCGGCGGGAGAGCGTAAAATGAGGCTTCAAATCGGGAGCTTCCGCCGATATCGGGAGATATCACATGCCTAAGTCCATAAATGAAACGAATGGCGGTCATTAGCCACTCCGGACATTATCCCCTTCGTCAAAAAGTGCAAAAGCGGACATTAGCCCCTTCACATAATTGATGAAAGCGGACATTATCCCCTTCATAGGATTGCTGAACGCGGACATTATCCCCTTCAACAGAGATTAGCCCCTTCGATATAAATAAAGAACATCTCTTTAATATGCAATGGATTAACCTTATCTCTTTTCCACATCCACGATACCCAAGACGACATTGACAATAGTATGGAAAGTCCCTATTCTAATTAGTGTACACTGTAGAAAATGTTGTGAGTAAGGGAGATATCGCTAGTTTTGAGCAATAACTCCTTCTGTCTAAATATTCTTTGATGTCCTGAAAAGAGTTTTGATCTTTTTTTCTCGCAATGAACATTATCGAAAGGTAAAACCAAAAACATGAGAAAGAACAACAACAGCTAATCACATTTTTACAATATAATTTATTTTCAAATATGAATATTTCTTGTTTTTTTCTTGATGATATGTAGGCCAAGTTCGAATATTGGTCAGGTCTGTTCAAAAACTAGGTCTCTAGACCAAATTGAAAGAAAATCTCGTTAACACTGTACAAGCCTTGTCAGAATTAGGTCAGAATGTTAACCCTAATGATTTCTATGCCAGTTTGAATATTGGTCATGCCGGGTCAAATTGAAGGAAAATCTTGTTATCAATCTAGAGGCCGCATTGTTTTGCTTCAGCAGTTTGAGCATTTTGAAACTGTTTTATAATGTTTATATTGATGATATGAAGACCGAGTTTGAAAATTAGTCATGTCTGTTCAAAAACTAGGTCACTATGCCAAATTGAAGGAAACTCTTGTCAACACTGTAGAAGCCACATTTTTTTCTAATTTGGACAGAATGTTTATCTTAATGATATCTAGGCCAAGTTCGAATAAGGGTCAGGTCTGTTCAAAAACTAGGTCACTAGGCCAAATTGAAGGAAAATCTTGTTAATAATCTTGAGGCCGAATGCTTTGCTTCTGTAGCTTGAAACTTTGTCAGAATGTTTTTATTGATAATATCTAGTCCATTTCCAAATTTGGGTCATATCAGGTAAGAAGAAATAGGTCACAAGGCCAAATGAAGGAAAATCTTGATAACACTCCGGAGGATGCATTTTGAATCTTTGTCAGAATTATTTTCTTGACGAATTTTGCATTGATCAAACACTTTCTCCCAGTCTAGAACATGGTTTAGAGAATTATTTCTACTTGGTGGAAATTGATTTAACTTTAACATATTTCTCAATATAATAAGGCAGAAACTTAAAAGTATTCTGCCTAAACCTGCTGTCAAATTTTCCTTTCATTCTTCATGTCTTAAATGTGTATACATACGTATGAGCTCTTGCACTCAGGTCAGCGATATAGTGCCAACAATGTCCTCCTGTTTTCGAATTGGCAGTTTCATAATATTTACTATTTTTTATATGATCTTTCAACAATAAATACATAGACATAAGCTGAATTTGTTATTTCCTTTCACATTCTCCCTACTTCTCCAACCTTAATGCAGCCCCCAGGCCGTCAGCACTTCCAGTGCTTTGATTTAATGTACTGGCTACACAATGTGTGAAGTCTCTTGATGTTTGACTACCGAAAGTTTACACCTCTGCGTGAAAATATGGCCCATCTGAATGTCTGCTTCTACCATCGTCGCATACTTTTCAATGCACTGGATAACAGTCCAAAGTGGGGGATTCCTGTGGCCAACCAACCTACTGAAACCATTATTCCAACCCTCACAGACAATGTTCGCGCTGACCCGTCAAGGTGAACGTTCCAAGTCTCGAGTTTGAATAATGGTTCAGTACGTCGGAACTTCATTTTACCATTCTTGGAGAGAACATATCTTAAATAGTTGTAATGTCAATCCGAGAATTGTTCAATTAAGAAAATATATATATATAGGCACTCTGTTGAAGGAGCTAATGTCCGCTATGTGAATGGCTTATGACCGTCATGTAATAAATGATGAAGTGGATCATTTCCGCGTGTGAATGGGATATTGTTCGCCATGCACAAACTGACGAAGGGGATAATGTCCGCTATTTGAAAAAGACGATGGGGCTTATGTGCGCTACGTGAATGGGCTTATGTCACCATGTAATAAATGATGAAGTGGATAATGTCCGCTATGTGAAAAAGACGATGGTGCTTATGTCACCATGTAATAAATGACGAAGGGGATAATGTCCGCTATGTGAAAAAGACGATGGGGCTTATGTCCGCTATGTGAATGGGCTTATGTCACCATGTAATAAATGATGAAGTGGATAATGTTCGCCATGCACAAACTGACGAAGGGGATAATGTCCGCTATGTGAAAAAGACGAAGGGGCTTATGTCCGCCATGCACAAACTGACGAAGGGGATAATGTCCGCTATGTGAAAAAGACCATGGGGCTTATGTCCGCTATGTGGATGGGCTTATGTCGCCATGTAATACATGATGAAGTGGATAATGTTCGCCATGCACAAACTGACGAAGGGGATAATGTCCGCTATGTGAAAAAGACAATGGGGCTTATGTCGCTATGTAATAAATGATGAAGTGGATAATTTCCGCGTGTGAATGGGATAATGTTCGCCATGCACAAACTGACGAAGGGGATAATGTCAGCTATGTGAAAAAGACGATGGGGCTTATGTCCGCTATGTGAATGGGCTTATGTCGCCATGTAATAAATGATGAAGTGGATAATGTTCGCCATGCACAAACTGACGAAGGGGATAATGTCCGCTATGTGAAAAAGACGATGGGGCTTATGTCCGCCTATGCAGTTTTTTAACGAAGGGGATAATGTCCGCTATGTGAAAAAAGACGATGGGGCTTATGTCCGCCTATGCAGTTTTTAACGAAGGGGATAATGCCCTCCGGACATTATCCGGGTACCACATGGGAGTCCTTTCATGGCGTCTCTCAGAGATGATGGAGAACTGAACTAATGCCATTGTATAGCTAAAACACTGTTGCAATAGCATTTAACATCCAAATAAATATTTATATAAATATAATTGGGAAATTAACCCTTTCCCTCATAAGACAATTCTGCAGACTTTGAACATATTTTGTTTAAAAAAAGAAAATCTCTTTAATTGAATGGATAACCTATGACCAAAAGTGGAAAACATTGTGGCAAAAGAAGAAATTGCTCGTTTTGAGCAATTTCTTCTTTTGTCAGTATGTTTTCAAAAAGCTGTCTGCTGCAGAGGCGTCAGAAAGTGTCTATATGAGGAAAAGGGTTAAATATAGAAAAAAGAAAGTTTCTCGCATGTTTCAAGATTTTATTTCTTTATCATCAGTACTTATAAAATCTATAATGATAATATTATAATCATTTTGTTTATAATAATTATTATGATGTGTAATAAGTCATTCTGGGTACAGTTTTATGTGCTTTAAAACACTCGAAATGATTATTTCATACATCGAAAACTTTTCTATCAAATAACCAACTACAATTCATACACAATCCCTTTCTCATATATTCTGACGCCTCTGCAGCAGATGACTTTTGAAAACAGTTTGATAAAAGGAGAAATAGCTCAAATCGAGCAATTTTTACCTTTTGCAACAACTTTTTTCAGTAACAATACTTCCATTTATAGAGATCTTCCATATACAAGCCTAGATGATTTCAAAGTTGTCTGCTGTAGATTTGTTTTATGTGGGAAAGGGTTATATACTATAATATGATTATACTGTGGACTGGTCAGTACAATACAACTGTACCTCCATATGACATATCAGCAGCAGACGACTTTTAAAAAGCAGAAGTGAACCCTTTCTCCTTTTCCAACAGTGTTTGCAAATTCATGCTGCTAGTTTTTCTAGATATAATCCACAGCTCCTCAGATGGTCTCAAAGCAGAACACTTTTAACCCTTTCCCACGTGTCGACACAATTCAATGTATCCATATGAAAACAGTGCAGAAAAAGGAGCAATTGATCCTAATGAGCCATATAAGGTAATAAAGAAATAATATTTACTGTTTACTCATAAGGTTATATAGCGATAACATTCATTGTTTACTCACTGTTTCGAACAGTAAGGTTATAAAGTGATAACGTTCATTGTTTACTCATAAGGTTATATAGCGATAACGTTCACTGTTTACTCACTGTATCGACCAGTAAGGTTATGAAGTGATAATGTTCATTTTTTACTCACTGTTTCGAACAGTAAGGTTATAAAGTGATAACGTTCATTGTTTACTCATAAGGTTATAATGTGATAATGTTCATTGTTTTCTCATAAGGTTATAAAGTGATAACGTTCATTGTTTACTCATAAGGTTATAAAGAGATAATGTTCATTGTCTACCCATAAGGTTCTAAAGCTATAATGTTCATTGTTTACTCATAAGGTTCTAAAGCTATAATGTTCATTGCTTACTCATAAGGTTATAAAGCGATAACGTTCATTGTTTACTCACTTTTTCAAACAGAAAGATTCTAAAGTGATAGTGTTAATTATTTACTCACTGTTTCGACCAGTAAGGTTATAAAGTGATAACATTCATTGTCTACTCACTGTTTCGAACAGAAAGATTATAAAGTGATGTCATTCATTGTTTACTCACTGTTTCGAACAGAAAGGTCATAAAGTGATAACGTTCATTGTTTACTCACTGTTTCGAACAGTAAGTTTATACAGTGATAACGTTCATTGTTTACTTACTGTTTCGAACAGTAAGGTTATACAGTGATAACATTCATTGTTTACTCACTGTTTCGAACAGTAAGGTTATAAAGTGATAACGTTCATTGTTTACTTACTGTTTCGAACAGTGAGTTTATACAGTGATAACGTTCATTGTTTACTTACTGTTTCGAACAGTAAGGTTATAAAGTGTTATCATTCATTGTTTACTCACTGTTTCGAACAGTAAGGTTATAAAGTGATAACGTTCATTGTTTACTTACTGTTTCGAACAGTAAGTTTATAAAGTGATAACATAAAGTGTTTACTCACTGTTTAGAACAGTAAGTTTATACAGTGATAACATCCTGTGTTTACTCTATATTTTATCCAGTCTTTCTCTTCATATCATGAGTTAGTTAAATTTGATCTTTTAAAATTTTGTCTGCTCAAATTTTGTTGTATGTGGTCAAGGGTTCATCCAAAGACCTAATAACACATTTGTTTATTAGGTCTTTGGTTTATCTATTGGAAGGTACACTAAAACTCTTTCAACATACACATAAGTAACTATTTACAACCATTTTGGCAAACGAGTTAAGTCTTAAATTATATTAAAATATAGTTAAAATAAAATACAGTACTAAAACACCTGTTTTAGTATTGCTACAGTTCTAAAGTACAGTGCTTGATTGTTTGAAATTTGGAAAAGTGTTGATTCCTAGTTCCTGGAAATATCAAAATAAAAAAAGTGTAACATATGGAAAGTTGTTGGTATAATATCAAGACATCCATACAGTTTTGAAATTATTGTAAGAATAGGAGATATTGTAAATAAGAATTAACAATTCATTATTAGTGATAGTCTTTTTTTAGTTCATTTATTCAGAAAAAATGTCTGGATTAAAAATTTAAATGAAGGATAAAATGGTTTTATAAATACTGGGGGTATTGCTCAACAAATTTGACCTGATCCTGACCTCAGTGCCAAGATGTATATTATTGCAACATATATTTATATTTTAACCCTTTCCCACATAAAGCAAATTTTCAACAGACGACTTTGAACATATACCTAAGCAAAAATATGAAAAATATCTATATAATATATTGAAGTATAATTATTGAATAGGGCTGAAAAACGTGTGACAAAAGGAGCGGTTGCTCAATACAAGCAATTTCTCCTGTTGCCACAATATTTTCTTTTTTATTGATGAATTTTAATAGGTTCATTGTATAAATTTTCCATATTTTTGCCAAGACGTTTTTCCAAGTCACTTTTTGCAGACTGACATGTTGCATGTAGGAAATGGATAAATAAAATAATAGACAGCGTTTCATTCACACCACTTTATGTTATAATAACCAATCAAGCTTTGCACAAAAGTAGGAATCAAGTACATAACGTCAAGTTATATCTATATATACTAAAGGGGGGTGGAGGGTGCAAACTAAGGCAGGTTTTTTATTACGCTTATTTCGGTATTTAACATGGTGGAAGAATACCTGAAGCACACAAATGTTATAACATAGTGTCCAGTCCTTTGACTTATTCAAAATTATTCTTCAACATCTACATTAGACAACTGTTGACATCATAACCATTGATAGCTTCCTGCAAACTGATTTTTGCTTGTTTATTTGTTTTATTGGAGTTTTACGTCGTTTTCAACATTATTTTAGTTATATAAATGTGACAGTTCACTTATTCATGATCCCTGGGTAAATAAACCAGTACCAGGCTAGAGAAATGAGCCTTGTACAAGGACACTCCTCCATAAAAGTTGTGCAACGACTGGGGATCAAAACCGAGATGTCCGGTTCCAAATCCCAGACACTAATCACTCTTAAATTGTTTAACTGGAAATATCATTTTGATATGTTGAAAACATTATGGCAAAAGGATAAATTGCCCATGATGATGAGAATGCTTTCCACAATGTGAAACAATGCAGTCTGCTGTAGAAATGTCAAATGCTTTCGAGTATCCAGGGAAGGGTTATTACTATATTATGACCAGAGGTCCATATAAGGAGGGGTATTTGAAACTTTTTTCCCACAATTTCTCTCTTATTATAGAAGCGAACCCTATGATGTGGGTACTCAAAAGAATCGTCTCACTGAGACGATTCTTTTGAGTACCCACAACATAGGATTAGATGGTCAAATAAAGATTGTAGAACATGCAAAACGCCCCTTATCTAGAGCTCTGATGACAATTTGTTATAGAAAAGAAATGCTACATCACTGTGCTATTAATTAATATCTTATAGGATAAAACAAGATATGTACAACCTCACTATTTATAGAACATGTGATAGCACCATTGTTAATTAAAAATCAAAATATAAAAATGGAATTACAAGAAATAATATAATAGGTTACAGTAAATATTCACAAAGCTTAGCATATTCAAATACAAACATGTATAGTGTCACTACTATATGTTGATGGCTTCACATTTAATTCATTTTAACTGTTTAACCCTTTCCTTCATATAGACGCTTTCTGACGCCTCTGCAGCAGACGGCTTTTTGAAAACATAGTGACAAAAGAAGAAATTGCACAAAACGTGCAATTTCTCCTTTTGCCACAATGTTTTCCACTTTTAGTCATAGGTTATCCATTCAATTATGGAGATTTTCTATGTTTTGACAAAATATGTTCAAAGTCGTCTGCTGCAGAATTGTCGTATGGGGGAGAGGGTTAACATTTTCCCAACATACAGCCACGTGTTGACACCACTGCAGCAGAAGACATTGTAGCAAAACGACAAATTGCTCATGATAAGCTTTTTCTCCTTTTTGCCACAATGTTTTCAACTCTTATTCATGCAAACATCATACTTTCGTTTACAGATATTGTACATATTTTTGCCAAGATAATTTGCAGATTTGTTATATGTGGGAAAGGTCCAACTACATATTTTTACAAGATGTAATCACAACCTTAGTTTCTAACAGGATGTAGTTATAACCGTTTTTCAGCATGAAGCAACTTCGATGGTTTCATGCAAAACGGTTGTAACTATTTCTTGAACAAGATGTAGTTACAACCGTTTTGCATGAAGCCCTCGACTTGTCTCTTTCTCTCTCTCCCCTATCCCTTTTAACCACATACAGAAATCTGCAGTAGACAACATAAATATGGAAATTCCATGAATGAAATTATAATTATTGAAAAGGTTCAAAACATGGGGACAAAAGGAGAAATTGCTCATCATATGCGTTATTTTCCACAGTAGCACAATCTTCTTTTAAACCCTTTTCTAAACTTGAATTACTTTTAACGCATCTACAGCAGACGACAATTGAAAAAGTGTTTTCTTCTCTATTCCAACATTCTTCTTCCATAAAAAGATATGTTCTATGTGGTCTGATGTTTTTAAATTTGCTGCAGGTTTATTCCATGTGGAATCTGGTTATACAAATTGTAATATAGATATGTAATCAAATATGTGGACATGACTTGTTAACTTGGGATATTCTTGAATGCCATAAGCCTATACCATCACCCTGGATATAAAGACAATCACATTTTCTTAGAAAATCCCAGTGACTACTTCTTTAAAGGCGTCAAAAAGCGTCTATATGATTTCTTCTAGTCATTCAAATTCACACAGAAAAACTGCCATCTAGAGTTGAACTTCAGGACTGAACACATCGGTCCTCCTGATTTAACCCTTTCCCTCATACGATAATTCTGCAGCAGACGACTTTGAACGTATTTCGTCAAAACATAGAAAATCTCTATAATTGAATGGATAACCTATGACTAAAAGAGGAAAACATTGTGGCAAAAGGAGAAATTGCACGTTTTGTGCAATTTCTTCTTTTGTCACTATGTTTTCAAAAAGCTGTCTGCAACAGAGGCGTCAGAAAGCGTCTAACACTGTTCTAGATAAGGGGCGAAACTTCATCTTCTAAAATCCTATGTTGTTGGTACCCAACATAATCAAATAGGTCAAAGTATGCCAATATTTTCAAGGTATCTACAATATAGGATTTTATTGATAAATAAGAAAGGTATTATGGGGCAAAAGTCTTTTTACTCCTTATTTAGGTATCTGCAGATTATTTTAACCCACTTCCACATAAAGTTGCTTTCCAATGCCTCTGCAGCAGACAACATTTGTTAACATTTTGGCGAAAGGGGACATTATTCATAATTAGCAATGTCTCCTTTTTCAACAATGTTTTCAACTCTATTCAATGATTAAACTTTCAATGTAGAGGTTTACCTATATTGTATAGCGAGATATTTTCAAAAGTCATCTGCTGCATATTTGTTGTATGTGGGAAAGGGTTAAACTTCTGTTCAGCTTTATCACAAGAAGCAGACTACCAGAAATGTCTTGACCCTGAAAAACAGCACTACAACTGAAAGGACAGCAATACGACTGAAAGAGCAGCAATACAACCGCAAGAACAGCAATACAACTGAAATAGCCTTAACCCTTTCCCTCATATAGACGCTTTCTGACACCTTTGCAGCAGACGGCTTTTTGAAAACATAGTAACAAAAGAAGAATTGCACAAAACGTGCAATTTCTCCTTTTGTCACAATGTTTTCCAATTTTAGTCATAGGTTATCCATTCAATTATAGAGATTTTCCATTATTTGACAAAATAAGTTCAAAGTCGTCTGCTGCAGAATTGTCGTATGAGGGAAAGGGTTAACAATGATCAATGATTTGCTGAATTTGGATATCCTTCGTACTAATCAGCTTCTAGCGATTCAAGTCGGAGACGAGTTTGTTCTGGTCAGAGTATCTCGGGCTCATCACCAATTTTGTCTTCATAGTCGTCGGTCATCACAGTTACCAGTGAGCCGACGGCATTGCCGATCTGTCCTGCCATGTTGAACAGCTCACCAACATAACCAGATCCTGCAATGTATATTGAACAATCGTTATTATAATCAGCCATATGATAATGCTAATTCAATAGTTTCTCAACAGCAGACACAATGAAAACATTGTAGATAAAGGAGAAATTTACTCGTTTTATTTCAAAAGTCGTCTGCTGCAGAGGCGTCAACATGCGTCTATAAGTGGTACAGGGTTAATTTGAACTTTTCCTAACTGAAAAAGTCAAATCACGTGAACAGCTAACCCTTTCCCTCTCAACAAATCTGCAGCAGACAAATTAGAAAAAATGTAACAAATCTATTAAATGATAATTTTGACGGAAAATCTCTATAAAAGATTTAGTTGTGTTGAAAACATTGTGATAAGAAGAGAAATTGGTCATCATCAGCAATTTCTTCTTTTTGTCATTATGCTTTAAAAGGTCACCTCTCATACTTGCTTCTAAGCGACCTTTATGTTGTCGTAGCAACTTGGCCTCGGCAAGGATTTCAGCATCATGGTTGGTGAAATCATCTTCAACGGGTTCTAACTTCTCGTTGTTGTTGTTGTTGTGTTGTTGTTGTACACGCAGACGATCATATTTACTTATATGTCTATGAAATAGGGCGAGTTCCATTGAGTGATGATATGTCCTATTATGGTGAGCTCTGGACGTAATCATTTCGTGAGTAATGGAAATAAAAAATAAAAACTCTCTTTTTTTCAATAGTTCGGCCCTATGTCTTTCTTTAGATATTACAAAGATCACAAACTATGTTGTTTCCATTTTGAAGGCAATGAGCGTCATGTTTATAACCATTTTATAAAGTCGACGTTATAACCCGGCAGGGGATCGAATCCGCGACCTCCCGCTCGAGCATTTCACCAACGACGCGGTTGTACATAATAACTGACCGCTTTCATTGGCGCTCGGCGTTGTTGGTATATGATGAATCGGTGTCGGGATGAATCTGAAATAGTGTTGAATCAACATGACACACCACTATGTAGATACCCTGGTTGGGACTAATAAGACTTAACCCTTTACAACATATAACAAATCTGCAGCATGTAGCACTCTGGCCAGCTACATCAAATTGTCCACGAGAAAAACACAGGTAAATAAACGAGATCGTATAGTGATTAGTCGCCGGGCAGAAGCCCGCGACTTCTATTTTTAATAGGTTTTCGGAAATCACATGGGAGGAGGAGTTATTATTAGAAAAAAACAAATTTAAATGTCTTGAACATATTACAATTGCGTTTGTTTAAAAACACTAAGTTATGACACATCTAAAATTAAATAAATATTCCGATGTTTTAAGTATTAGTAGTTTATTTTGACTCGCATCTCTTATTTGGGGTTTTATTTACGAAGACAAAACCGTCCCCATGAGACTTGCAGCAAGCAGACTGTTATGTGTCAATATCAAGTAATCAAAGCGCTGAAAGCGCTGATGGTATAGGGGGCATATGTAAATTGAAAACATATGGCATAGATCATATGGACAAACATTGTTGAAACAATGAAACAATGACCTTTAAACAAACCAAACCAAAAATGTTTGAAGCAACACATATTGCCTGCCAATAACATATACCTCATTTGTCAAAGTTTTACCCTTTTCTTGTATAAACAAAATATCGAAGGACAAAAGATTGACAAAAAAAACCCGAGCAGCTACCCTTAATTAAAATATTTCTAGTTCAGAAATCACTAAAGATCCACAATGTATATTGTAATCATGCTGATAAATGAAAGACGATCGAAAGCATGATAGAGTTATGTTTCTTTTGCACTGCACAATTGCAGCTCTGAGTTTCCTATACACCAAGTCTTAAATTGATATATTGGACATATATTGAGACAATAACCGAAGAAATGAAAAAATTGAGTTTACACCTAAAAAAACAGATTAGATTTGACGAAGTACAAATCTTGGGGAAGCACTCATTAACGAAAAAGGGAATTTCACGGAACGCATGTGTTGCATATAATAAGGGAGAACATTGAAAGACAAAAATATACACACTCCAAACGCAGCATGCTTAATTTATGGTAATGATGCACTGCAAATCTGTAGGTCATAAGTTACATACAAACCAAGTTTGAAATTGATACGATGAAAGTTAATTGAGACAATCGCTGAACTAAATAAGGAAAAATGGAGATAACTGAAAAAACAGACCAGAGTTATGTACCTAGTACTTTGCCGTTCTCCTGATCACACGGGTATAATTGTGACCACTTTGAAATAAATCTGCCATACAGAAACAACGTGTTAACCAATACATGCAATCCATGACGGACGGACGAATGCACATTCAGGCAGACAGCCGGCCGGACGCCGGATTATACCTCCAAGCTTTACAGACGGAGACAACTCAAGTATTGATTACAGAAGACTGGTTCGATGCGTCAAAACACGTCAGCTTAGATTATGGTATTTGTAAAGTATTTGCAATTTAATTGTATCTCCGAAACGGGACCGGACCGTCAAGGTTAATTTTCAAAAACCTATTTAGACTACATTTCTAGTTTATTTGTCAACAGATACATCTAGGACTATATTACACGTTGATGAACGTTGAGTCTTAAATTAACGCAAATGCATATACATTATAATTTTAGTCCAAAATCGCTAGAAGCTTCTCAATAATAAAATAAATAATGACCTTGCGGTTATAACTCGGATGTGTTGACAAATTCGGCCAAATTTCTTTCCGACGTTTGACAAAAGTCAATGCGACATGCGTCATTCGTCTTTCACCAATGGCTAAGTCTATGTGGAAACGCAGCCAGTTGCTTGGGAAGATTGTTGTGAGGAGTACTGGTTTGAGAAAACCAGGAAATACATTTGTAGGTGAACTGGCCGCCGTGATATGACTGAAGAAATGTTAAAAACGGCGTTAAATCCCAATCAATCAATGTTGAAATTAACTTATCTATAATTTGTAGATTTAATTTCTATTTCCTAGTAGGGTCTACATACAGCGACACATGAGAATATTCAATACAAAACGCGACCTGTTTTACCAACAATTCCCCAGTAGCGGTGAGACCGTTTGTAACATTATTTCATGGCATGTATACACAGTAGGACATCTCTCTTTGGACGAATTATGTTGTAACAAGTTTGTTTACAGTATTCCTTAACCTTGACCACATAGACTAAATATACAGCAAACAACATTGAACTAAGGCATAACTATTGACCTGAATTAATAAAAGTATGATTTTGAATAGTGATGAAAACATTGTGGAAAAAGACAAACTTGTTGATTATCATTCATCTGTTAAGGTTAGTCAAATGTGTCTAAAAGGGGCAAAGGTTAAAATAATAACTGTAGAATTTTTTTTCGTTATCTAGGTTATAGAAACAAATTGATTCATGTTTCAAAGCATTGTTTGAAAAGGAGGAATTGCTCATTGTCAGCAATTGCTCTGTTTGCAAATATACTTTCA
Organism: Serripes groenlandicus; assembly: GCA_031761405.1. Taxonomy (NCBI): domain Eukaryota; kingdom Metazoa; phylum Mollusca; class Bivalvia; order Cardiida; family Cardiidae; genus Serripes; species Serripes groenlandicus. Next base: position 56,165,346 of record JASEVX010000005.1, on the reverse strand, counting down.
ACATTTGTTTGTAACTAAGTAGCTATAACGGGAACGGTTCAACCCTTTCCCGCTTACAGTCGCTTTTTGACGCATGTGCAGCAGACGGCTGCAGAATTGTTTATCATGACCCATTTCCTCTTTTTCCACAAAGGTTATATATTTTTCCCCTTGATGTAAGGCAAAATTGCTCGTAATCATTCATCTCTAGCATGTTATTCAAAATGTGTCCGGAAGGGAGAAAGAGGGAAAGAACGTCCATAGTAAAACGTTTAAATATGAAAAGAATTAATTTGAAACGTGTTTGAAAGCATTGTGTGAAAAGGAGGAATTGCTCATCGTCAGCAATAGCTCCATTTTCAACAATATTTTTTAAATATTCGAACTGTTATAGTATCACGGAAAGGGTTCCGCTTCCAAGGGAAGGATGTACCATTTTCCGCCTACATACGCTTACAGACGCATGTGCAGCAGACGACAATCGAAAACATTGTGACAAAAGGGGAAATTGCTTTTCGTAGGCAATTTCTACTTTTGCCACAATGGTTTCAACTCCTTTCAATAATTGTATTTACAGTGCTTTGCACATTTCTCTATAAGTCGACTGTTGTAAACTAATGGGGTCACAGAACGGTCGACGTTACCTCACACTACTGACATTGAGGTCAACCATAGTTCAGAGTGAGTTTCATTCATAGAAACTATTTTGTCTCATAAATTTATGCAAGCGGAGGGTTTTGTGAATCGGTCGAACCAATGAAATCGTTGAAAAGGCAGATTATAACCAATCAAAACTCGATTTTGGTGTAGGTATACACATGTGGACTGCGGTTGCAGCTTTAGTCCGACTTTTCGAAAGCAGCTTCGCTATGAGATAGTGGCGAAACGCCCCTATCCCAAAAATCACGTCGAATTCTCCTTTAAAATAGCAATCTTAACTTACTGAATGCTATTTTCATGTTCAAAGAGATGTCTTTATTTGTGAGGAATTCATTTTATAATGTTTATCGATGTATATCTAAAATATGAACTGTTTCTAAGCTAAAACTGTTGATCGCGTGACTCGCGAATACCAACTGCGTAGATCAATCTCCTTTGCAGAGAGCCGCTCTTTACACTCACTTACAAATAGTAAATTATAGGTGATTTAAAATGTTTATTTGGTTCGAAACAAATGAAGAAAAGAACAAACCGAGATAAAACTGGTTTTAATAGAAAAATGACTTTGAACGAACACTCTCTGCCTATAAAGAGAGTTTCAAGAACGACACCTCTGCGAAGAAGAATGTAGGTCACGAATCGGGTCTTTCGTACACAATTATTTCGTCCTTGACAATTTTAAATGTGTCATTAAATTCCCTAAAGGCATTTTCAATCAGATTTAACTGTTTAGCTGATATTGTATTTCGAAGGTGGTCTTATTTATAAATATTGGACTACATTTCATCATTTGTTAAGGTATGATATAATTAGGATGCCAAGCTAATATCATTTTGAGAAAAAGAGAAAACTCTTATCTCATTGTTTTAAAAGTAAATTGCTGCAAAGTTGTCCAATGTTGACTTTAATAGGGGAAACATAAAATGACGTGCTATTGCATGCAAATCTTAAATTGTCTGTTTTGTGGTTTTATTGATAAATGATAAAATTCAAATATTCTGACAAACATCTTGAAAAGTGTATGTGGAATTCACAAATCTTATAATTATTCCTTAATGAAAGCACTGTATATATACTAAGACTAATGATTGTCAAGATTACTCATTTCACCGTGTATGATCAATAATTAGTTGGCTGTGTGTATGGTCAACCTACTTTGGAATGGAGATTGATCATAAACAATGAAAGGCTTCAATTATCATTCACTTCGTTGACAAAACAATGCAAGTTATGATACATTTTCAGTTGACCCCGCCCCTGATGTTCCAATATGCCCCTCAGTTGATAACTGTTTATTCAACTACTATAATGTTAGTGTTATGCATAACTGCAGTATGCATTTCCGGCGACATTGATGCGTTGCATCAACTTTCTCTTGTACATTTATTTATTTAAATAGGTAAACTAGAGTCTCATGACTCTCTCTCTCTCTCTCTCATGCCGACATATCATTCTCCGACTCTCCCCAGAGCCATGCCTCTCCTCCCTAGCTCTGCATGACTCTCTATCTATGCAATGTCTCTCTCCCGCTTCCACAAAAACATACATTTATATACTACTGGGCTGGCGCCGTATACACGTGATATCCCGTATATAGTTATACCCTCATGGATCTAATATCTCACATGTATACCTCTATACCTCTACCCTCATTGTGTTACAAGCAGACGACTTTGAAAACATAGTGACAAAAACCTGAAAAATCTCCATAAAAGAAAGCTTAATTGTTAAATAAAGTTGAAAACATTGTGGCCAAAGGAGAAATTGCTCATCATGAGCAATTTCACCTTTGGCCACAATGTTTTCAAAAGTCGTCTGCTGCTATTGCGTCAAAATGCGTCTGCAGGAGGGAAAGGGTTAAATACATGATCCGCCCATCTCCAAGTCTTCTGCTATTGCGTCAAAATGCGTCTGCAGGAGGGAAAGGGTTAAATACATGATCCGTCCCAGCTCCAAGTCTTCTGCTATTGCGTCAAAATGCGTCTGCAGGAGGGTAAGGGTTAAATACATGATCCGTCCCAGCTGCAAGTCTTCTGCTATTGCGTCAAAATGCGTCTGCAGGAGGGTAAGGGTTAAATACATGATCCGTCCCAGCTGCAAGTCTTCTGCTATTGCGTCAAAACGCGTCTGCAGGAGGGAAAGGGTTAAATACATGATCCGCCCCATCTCCAAGTCTTCTGCTATTGCGTCAAAATGCGTCTGCAGGAGGGAAAGGGTTAAATACATGATCCGTCCCAGCTGCAAGTCTTCTGCTATTGCGTCAAAATGCGTCTGCAGGAGGGTAAGGGTTAAATACATGATCCGTCCCAGCTCCAAGTCTTCTGCTATTCCGTCAAAATGCGTCTGCAGGAGGGAAAGGGTTAAATACATGACCCGCCCCAGCTCCAAGTCTTCTGCTTCTATTGCGTCAAAATGCGTCTGCAGGAGGGAAAGGGTTAAATACATGATCCGTCCCAGCTCCAAGTCTTCTGCTATTGCGTCAAAATGCGTCTGCAGGAGGGTAAGGGTTAAATACATGACCCGTCCCAGCTCCAAGTCTTCTGCTATTGCGTCAAAATGCGTCTGCAGGAGGGAAAGGGTTAAATACATGATCCGCCCCAGCTCCAAGTCTTCTGCTATTCCGTCAAAATGCGTCTGCAGGAGGGAAAGGGTTAAATACATGATCCGTCCCAGCTCCAAGTCTTCTGCTATTCCGTCAAAATGCGTCTGCAGGAGGGAAAGGGTTAAATACATGACCCGTCCCATCTCCAAGTCTTCTGCTATTGAGTCAAAATGCGTCTGCAGGAGGGAAAGGGTTAAATACATGATCCGTCCCAGCTCCAAGTCTTCTGCTTCTATTGCGTCAAAATGCGTCTGCAGGAGGGAAAGGGTTAAATACATGACCCGCCCCAGCTCCAAGTCTTCTGCTTCTATTGCGTCAAAATGCGTCTGCAGGAGGGAAAGGGTTAAATACATGACCCGCCCCAGCTCCAAGTCTTCTGCTTCTATTGCGTCAAAATGCGTCTGCAGGAGGGAAAGGGTTAAATACATGATCCGTCCCAGCTCCAAGTCTTCTGCTATTGCGTCAAAATGCGTCTGCAGGAGGGAAAGGGTTAAATACATGATCCGTCCCAGCTCCAAGTCTTCTGCTATTGCGTCAAAATGCGTCTGCAGGAGGGAAAGGGTTAAATACGTGACCCGCCCCAGCTCCAAGTCTTCTGCTATTGCGTCAAAATGCGTCTGCAGGAGGGAAAGGGTTAAATACGTGACCCGCCCCAGCTCCAAGTCTTCTGCTATTGCGTCAAAATGCGTCTGCAGGAGGGAAAGGGTTAAATACGTGACCCGTCCCAGCTCCAAGTCTTCTGCTATTGAGTCAAAATGCGTCTGCAGGAGGGTAAGGGTTAAATACATGACCCGTCCCAGCTCCAAGTCTTCTGCTATTGCGTCAAAATGCGTCTGCAGGAGGGAAAGGGTTAAATACGTGACCCGTCCCAGCTCCAAGTCTTCTGCTTCTATTGCGTCAAAATGCGTCTGCAGGAGGGAAAGGGTTAAATACGTGACCCGTCCCAGCTCCAAGTCTTCTGCTATTGAGTCAAAATGCGTCTGCAGGAGGGAAAGGGTTAAATACGTGACCCGTCCCAGCTCCAAGTCTTCTGCTTCTATTGCGTCAAAATGCGTCTGCAGGAGGGAAAGGGTTAAATACGTGACCCGCCCCAGCTCCAAGTCTTCTGCTTCTATTGCGTCAAAATGCGTCTGCAGGAGGGAAAGGGTTAAATACGTGACCCGTCCCAGCTCCAAGTCTTCTGCTTCTATTGCGTCAAAATGCGTCTGCAGGAGGGAAAGGGTTAAATACGTGACCCGTCCCAGCTCCAAGTCTTCTGCTTCTATTGCGTCAAAATGCGTCTGCAGGAGGGAAAGGGTTAAATACGTGACCCGTCCCAGCTCCAAGTCTTCTGCTATTGCGTCAAAATGCGTCTGCAGGAGGGAAAGGGTTAAATACGTGACCCGTCCCAGCTCCAAGTCTTCTGCTTCTATTGCGTCAAAATGCGTCTGCAGGAGGGAAAGGGTTAAATACGTGACCCGCCCCAGCTCCAAGTCTTCTGCTTCTATTGCGTCAAAATGCGTCTGCAGGAGGGAAAGGGTTAAATACGTGACCCGTCCCAGCTCCAAGTCTTCTGCTTCTATTGCGTCAAAATGCGTCTGCAGGAGGGAAAGGGTTAAATACGTGACCCGTCCCAGCTCCAAGTCTTCTGCTTCTATTGCGTCAAAATGCGTCTGCAGGAGGGAAAGGGTTAAATACGTGACCCGTCCCAGCTCCAAGTCTTCTGCTTCTATTGCGTCAAAATGCGTCTACAGGAGGGAAAGGGTTAAATACGTGACCCGTCCCAGCTCCAAGTCTTCTGATTCTATTGCGTCAAAATGCGTCTGCAGGAGGGAAAGGGTTAAATACGTGACCCGCCCCAGCTCCAAGTCTTCTGCTTCTATTGCGTCAAAATGCGTCTGCAGGAGGGAAAGGGTTAAATACGTGACCCGTCCCAGCTCCAAGTCTTCTGCTTCTATTGCGTCAAAATGCGTCTGCAGGAGGGAAAGGGTTAAATACGTGACCCGTCCCAGCTCCAACTCTTCTGCTTCTATTGCGTCAAAATGCGTCTGCAGGAGGGAAAGGGTTAAATACGTGACCCGTCCCAGCTCCAAGTCTTCTGCTTCTATTGCGTCAAAATGCGTCTGCATGAGGGAAAGGGTTAAATACGTGACCCGTCCCAGCTCCAAGTCTTCTGCTTCTATTGCGTCAAAATGCGTCTGCAGGAGGGAAAGGGTTAAATACGTGACCCGTCCCAGCTCCAAGTCTTCTGCTTCTATTGCGTCAAAATGCGTCTGCAGGAGGGAAAGGGTTAAATACGTGACCCGTCCCAGCTCCAAGTCTTCTGCTTCTATTGCGTCAAAATGCGTCTGCAGGAGGGAAAGGGTTAAATACGTGACCCGTCCCAGCTCCAAGTCTTCTGCTTCTATTGCGTCAAAATGCGTCTGCCGGAGGGAAAGGGTTAAATACGTGACCCGTCCCAGCTCCAAGTATTCTGCTTCTATTGCGTCAAAATGCGTCTGCAGGAGGGAAAGGGTTAAATACGTGACCCGTCCCAGCTCCAAGTCTTCTGCTTCTATTGCGTCAAAATGCGTCTGCAGGAGGGAAAGGGTTAAATACGTGACCCGTCCCAGCTCCAAGTCTTCTGCTTCTATTGCGTCAAAATGCGTCTGCAGGAGGGAAAGGGTTAAATACGTGACCCGTCCCAGCTCCAAGTCTTCTGCTTCTATTGCGTCAAAATGCGTCTGCAGGAGGGAAAGGGTTAAATACGTGACCCGTCCCAGCTCCAAGTCTTCTGCTTCTATTGCGTCAAAATGCGTCTGCAGGAGGGAAAGGGTTAAATACGTGACCCGTCCCAGCTCCAAGTCTTCTGCTTCTATTGCGTCAAAATGCGTCTGCAGGAGGGAAAGGGTTAAATACGTGACCCGTCCCAGCTCCAAGTCTTCTGCTTCTATTGCGTCAAAATGCGTCTGCAGGAGGGAAAGGGTTAAATACGTGACCCGTCCCAGCTCCAAGTCTTCTGCTTCTATTGCGTCAAAATGCGTCTGCAGGAGGGAAAGGGTTAAATACGTGACCCGTCCCAGCTCCAAGTCTTCTGCTTCTATTGCGTCAAAATGCGTCTGCAGGAGGGAAAGGGTTAAATACGTGACCCGTCCCAGCTCCAAGTCTTCTGCTTCTATTGCGTCAAAATGCGTCTGCAGGAGGGAAAGGGTTAAATACGTGACCCGTCCCAGCTCCAAGTCTTCTGCTTCTATTGCGTCAAAATGCGTCTGCAGGAGGGAAAGGGTTAAATACGTGACCCGTCCCAGCTCCAAGTCTTCTGCTTCTATTGCGTCAAAATGCGTCTGCAGGAGGGAAAGGGTTAAATACGTGACCCGTCCCAGCTCCAAGTCTTCTGCTTCTATTGCGTCAAAATGCGTCTGCAGGAGGGAAAGGGTTAAATACGTGACCCGTCCCAGCTCCAAGTCTTCTGCTTCTATTGCGTCAAAATGCGTCTGCAGGAGGGAAAGGGTTAAATACGTGACCCGTCCCAGCTCCAAGTCTTCTGCTTCTATTGCGTCAAAATGCGTCTGCAGGAGGGAAAGGGTTAAATACGTGACCCGTCCCAGCTCCAAGTCTTCTGCTTCTATTGCGTCAAAATGCGTCTGCAGGAGGGAAAGGGTTAAATACGTGACCCGTCCCAGCTCCAAGTCTTCTGCTTCTATTGCGTCAAAATGCGTCTGCAGGAGGGAAAGGGTTAAATACGTGACCCGTCCCAGCTCCAAGTCTTCTGCTTCTATTGCGTCAAAATGCGTCTGCAGGAGGGAAAGGGTTAAATACGTGACCCGTCCCAGCTCCAAGTCTTCTGCTTCTATTGCGTCAAAATGCGTCTGCAGGAGGGAAAGGGTTAAATACGTGACCCGTCCCAGCTCCAAGTCTTCTGCTTCTATTGCGTCAAAATGCGTCTGCAGGAGGGAAAGGGTTAAATACGTGACCCGTCCCAGCTCCAAGTCTTCTGCTTCTATTGCGTCAAAATGCGTCTGCAGGAGGGAAAGGGTTAAATACGTGACCCGTCCCAGCTCCAAGTCTTCTGCTTCTATTGCGTCAAAATGCGTCTGCAGGAGGGAAAGGGTTAAATACGTGACCCGTCCCAGCTCCAAGTCTTCTGCTTCTATTGCGTCAAAATGCGTCTGCAGGAGGGAAAGGGTTAAATACGTGACCCGTCCCAGCTCCAAGTCTTCTGCTTCTATTGCGTCAAAATGCGTCTGCAGGAGGGAAAGGGTTAAATACGTGACCCGTCCCAGCTCCAAGTCTTCTGCTTCTATTGCGTCAAAATGCGTCTGCAGGAGGGAAAGGGTTAAATACGTGACCCGTCCCAGCTCCAAGTCTTCTGCTTCTATTGCGTCAAAATGCGTCTGCAGGAGGGAAAGGGTTAAATACGTGACCCGTCCCAGCTCCAAGTCTTCTGCTTCTATTGCGTCAAAATGCGTCTGCAGGAGGGAAAGGGTTAAATACGTGACCCGTCCCAGCTCCAAGTCTTCTGCTTCTATTGCGTCAAAATGCGTCTGCAGGAGGGAAAGGGTTAAATACGTGACCCGTCCCAGCTCCAAGTCTTCTGCTTCTATTGCGTCAAAATGCGTCTGCAGGAGGGAAAGGGTTAAATACGTGACCCGTCCCAGCTCCAAGTCTTCTGCTTCTATTGCGTCAAAATGCGTCTGCAGGAGGGAAAGGGTTAAATACGTGACCCGTCCCAGCTCCAAGTCTTCTGCTTCTATTGCGTCAAAATGCGTCTGCAGGAGGGAAAGGGTTAAATACGTGACCCGTCCCAGCTCCAAGTCTTCTGCTTCTATTGCGTCAAAATGCGTCTGCAGGAGGGAAAGGGTTAAATACGTGACCCGTCCCAGCTCCAAGTCTTCTGCTTCTATTGCGTCAAAATGCGTCTGCAGGAGGGAAAGGGTTAAATACGTGACCCGTCCCAGCTCCAAGTCTTCTGCTTCTATTGCGTCAAAATGCGTCTGCAGGAGGGAAAGGGTTAAATACGTGACCCGTCCCAGCTCCAAGTCTTCTGCTTCTATTGCGTCAAAATGCGTCTGCAGGAGGGAAAGGGTTAAATACGTGACCCGTCCCAGCTCCAAGTCTTCTGCTTCTATTGCGTCAAAATGCGTCTGCAGGAGGGAAAGGGTTAAATACGTGACCCGTCCCAGCTCCAAGTCTTCTGCTTCTATTGCGTCAAAATGCGTCTGCAGGAGGGAAAGGGTTAAATACGTGACCCGTCCCAGCTCCAAGTCTTCTGCTTCTATTGCGTCAAAATGCGTCTGCAGGAGGGAAAGGGTTAAATACGTGACCCGTCCCAGCTCCAAGTCTTCTGCTTCTATTGCGTCAAAATGCGTCTGCAGGAGGGAAAGGGTTAAATACGTGACCCGTCCCAGCTCCAAGTCTTCTGCTTCTATTGCGTCAAAATGCGTCTGCAGGAGGGAAAGGGTTAAATACGTGACCCGTCCCAGCTCCAAGTCTTCTGCTTCTATTGCGTCAAAATGCGTCTGCAGGAGGGAAAGGGTTAAATACGTGACCCGTCCCAGCTCCAAGTCTTCTGCTTCTATTGCGTCAAAATGCGTCTGCAGGAGGGAAAGGGTTAAATACGTGACCCGTCCCAGCTCCAAGTCTTCTGCTTCTATTGCGTCAAAATGCGTCTGCAGGAGGGAAAGGGTTAAATACGTGACCCGTCCCAGCTCCAAGTCTTCTGCTTCTATTGCGTCAAAATGCGTCTGCAGGAGGGAAAGGGTTAAATACGTGACCCGTCCCAGCTCCAAGTCTTCTGCTTCTATTGCGTCAAAATGCGTCTGCAGGAGGGAAAGGGTTAAATACGTGACCCGTCCCAGCTCCAAGTCTTCTGCTTCTATTGCGTCAAAATGCGTCTGCAGGAGGGAAAGGGTTAAATACGTGACCCGTCCCAGCTCCAAGTCTTCTGCTTCTATTGCGTCAAAATGCGTCTGCAGGAGGGAAAGGGTTAAATACGTGACCCGTCCCAGCTCCAAGTCTTCTGCTTCTATTGCGTCAAAATGCGTCTGCAGGAGGGAAAGGGTTAAATACGTGACCCGTCCCAGCTCCAAGTCTTCTGCTTCTATTGCGTCAAAATGCGTCTGCAGGAGGGAAAGGGTTAAATACGTGACCCGTCCCAGCTCCAAGTCTTCTGCTTCTATTGCGTCAAAATGCGTCTGCAGGAGGGAAAGGGTTAAATACGTGACCCGTCCCAGCTCCAAGTCTTCTGCTTCTATTGCGTCAAAATGCGTCTGCAGGAGGGAAAGGGTTAAATACGTGACCCGTCCCAGCTCCAAGTCTTCTGCTTCTATTGCGTCAAAATGCGTCTGCAGGAGGGAAAGGGTTAAATACGTGACCCGTCCCAGCTCCAAGTCTTCTGCTTCTATTGCGTCAAAATGCGTCTGCAGGAGGGAAAGGGTTAAATACGTGACCCGTCCCAGCTCCAAGTCTTCTGCTTCTATTGCGTCAAAATGCGTCTGCAGGAGGGAAAGGGTTAAATACGTGACCCGTCCCAGCTCCAAGTCTTCTGCTTCTATTGCGTCAAAATGCGTCTGCAGGAGGGAAAGGGTTAAATACGTGACCCGTCCCAGCTCCAAGTCTTCTGCTTCTATTGCGTCAAAATGCGTCTGCAGGAGGGAAAGGGTTAAATACGTGACCCGTCCCAGCTCCAAGTCTTCTGCTTCTATTGCGTCAAAATGCGTCTGCAGGAGGGAAAGGGTTAAATACGTGACCCGTCCCAGCTCCAAGTCTTCTGCTTCTATTGCGTCAAAATGCGTCTGCAGGAGGGAAAGGGTTAAATACGTGACCCGTCCCAGCTCCAAGTCTTCTGCTTCTATTGCGTCAAAATGCGTCTGCAGGAGGGAAAGGGTTAAATACGTGACCCGTCCCAGCTCCAAGTCTTCTGCTTCTATTGCGTCAAAATGCGTCTGCAGGAGGGAAAGGGTTAAATACGTGACCCGTCCCAGCTCCAAGTCTTCTGCTTCTATTGCGTCAAAATGCGTCTGCAGGAGGGAAAGGGTTAAATACGTGACCCGTCCCAGCTCCAAGTCTTCTGCTTCTATTGCGTCAAAATGCGTCTGCAGGAGGGAAAGGGTTAAATACGTGACCCGTCCCAGCTCCAAGTCTTCTGCTTCTATTGCGTCAAAATGCGTCTGCAGGAGGGAAAGGGTTAAATACGTGACCCGTCCCAGCTCCAAGTCTTCTGCTTCTATTGCGTCAAAATGCGTCTGCAGGAGGGAAAGGGTTAAATACGTGACCCGTCCCAGCTCCAAGTCTTCTGCTTCTATTGCGTCAAAATGCGTCTGCAGGAGGGAAAGGGTTAAATACGTGACCCGTCCCAGCTCCAAGTCTTCTGCTTCTATTGCGTCAAAATGCGTCTGCAGGAGGGAAAGGGTTAAATACGTGACCCGTCCCAGCTCCAAGTCTTCTGCTTCTATTGCGTCAAAATGCGTCTGCAGGAGGGAAAGGGTTAAATACGTGACCCGTCCCAGCTCCAAGTCTTCTGCTTCTATTGCGTCAAAATGCGTCTGCAGGAGGGAAAGGGTTAAATACGTGACCCGTCCCAGCTCCAAGTCTTCTGCTTCTATTGCGTCAAAATGCGTCTGCAGGAGGGAAAGGGTTAAATACGTGACCCGTCCCAGCTCCAAGTCTTCTGCTTCTATTGCGTCAAAATGCGTCTGCAGGAGGGAAAGGGTTAAATACGTGACCCGTCCCAGCTCCAAGTCTTCTGCTTCTATTGCGTCAAAATGCGTCTGCAGGAGGGAAAGGGTTAAATACGTGACCCGTCCCAGCTCCAAGTCTTCTGCTTCTATTGCGTCAAAATGCGTCTGCAGGAGGGAAAGGGTTAAATACGTGACCCGTCCCAGCTCCAAGTCTTCTGCTTCTATTGCGTCAAAATGCGTCTGCAGGAGGGAAAGGGTTAAATACGTGACCCGTCCCAGCTCCAAGTCTTCTGCTTCTATTGCGTCAAAATGCGTCTGCAGGAGGGAAAGGGTTAAATACGTGACCCGTCCCAGCTCCAAGTCTTCTGCTTCTATTGCGTCAAAATGCGTCTGCAGGAGGGAAAGGGTTAAATACGTGACCCGTCCCAGCTCCAAGTCTTCTGCTTCTATTGCGTCAAAATGCGTCTGCAGGAGGGAAAGGGTTAAATACGTGACCCGTCCCAGCTCCAAGTCTTCTGCTTCTATTGCGTCAAAATGCGTCTGCAGGAGGGAAAGGGTTAAATACGTGACCCGTCCCAGCTCCAAGTCTTCTGCTTCTATTGCGTCAAAATGCGTCTGCAGGAGGGAAAGGGTTAAATACGTGACCCGTCCCAGCTCCAAGTCTTCTGCTTCTATTGCGTCAAAATGCGTCTGCAGGAGGGAAAGGGTTAAATACGTGACCCGTCCCAGCTCCAAGTCTTCTGCTTCTATTGCGTCAAAATGCGTCTGCAGGAGGGAAAGGGTTAAATACGTGACCCGTCCCAGCTCCAAGTCTTCTGCTTCTATTGCGTCAAAATGCGTCTGCAGGAGGGAAAGGGTTAAATACGTGACCCGTCCCAGCTCCAAGTCTTCTGCTTCTATTGCGTCAAAATGCGTCTGCAGGAGGGAAAGGGTTAAATACGTGACCCGTCCCAGCTCCAAGTCTTCTGCTTCTATTGCGTCAAAATGCGTCTGCAGGAGGGAAAGGGTTAAATACGTGACCCGTCCCAGCTCCAAGTCTTCTGCTTCTATTGCGTCAAAATGCGTCTGCAGGAGGGAAAGGGTTAAATACGTGACCCGTCCCAGCTCCAAGTCTTCTGCTTCTATTGCGTCAAAATGCGTCTGCAGGAGGGAAAGGGTTAAATACGTGACCCGTCCCAGCTCCAAGTCTTCTGCTTCTATTGCGTCAAAATGCGTCTGCAGGAGGGAAAGGGTTAAATACGTGACCCGTCCCAGCTCCAAGTCTTCTGCTTCTATTGCGTCAAAATGCGTCTGCAGGAGGGAAAGGGTTAAATACGTGACCCGTCCCAGCTCCAAGTCTTCTGCTTCTATTGCGTCAAAATGCGTCTGCAGGAGGGAAAGGGTTAAATACGTGACCCGTCCCAGCTCCAAGTCTTCTGCTTCTATTGCGTCAAAATGCGTCTGCAGGAGGGAAAGGGTTAAATACGTGACCCGTCCCAGCTCCAAGTCTTCTGCTTCTATTGCGTCAAAATGCGTCTGCAGGAGGG